>FXXK01000390.1:321894-339780 GCA_900184695.1 Betula pendula
ATATATGTGCCGGCAGCTCACTCCCCTTGTCACCCTTTTAAGCCGTCCCTTTTAAGTGGATTTCTATTATTATTGTTATCCATCCCAAATTAAAAAGAAAAACTGTTTCGTTAGTAGATATATAATTGCTAATTAGGCTACGCAAGGTCTTAAAAAATGAAAATAAATTAAGGCTTACTATATTTGTAATGTCTGATTCTCATTAACAGGTATTACATTCATTTGGGGGGTCAAATAAAATCAAATCAGGTTTTGGAAATATAATTTTACTTAGCATTTACATTACAACAAATTTTGTTTTATATTTTTAAAACAAAAATATTCGCAAACAACCCAAAAAATTCAACGTCACAACACATTTGTTACGTTAAAATACTTTTTTTGAAAAAAATAAAAATGTACTCCTTAAAACACGTTAATTAACAAACACAATCAAAAGGAAGCTTCTTATGGTTTTGACAAACAGACAGGAGGTGATGATTGTACAAATCTAGAAACATGTTCTACTTATCTCTATTAAAAAAAAAAAAACTAATCACCGGCTAATCCATTGCCAACCTTGTAGTGCTTGACCAGGTGCGGCTCGAGATTTTGGAATTGACTTGATCATGAAGCTTCCTACAGTCTTTGTTGTACATTTTTGCCAGAAGAAAATTGAAAGAGTCTTTGCCATGAAATTGTCTGAAAAAGCTTAGAGCATCAAATAGTATTTCAAAATCATCATCAAACTTGCATCGTTTGTAACGGATCACATGGAGTCGCCGCCATATCATATGCATATGCGGTTGTTAAATCTACTTCTCTAACGTTATTAATTTAACTGCTCAAATAATAATAATATTATTAACTGGATACTGGTTAGTGTTAATTATACTTAAAAAAACTTTTTGTATTCTAATTAAGTAGTACAAGTTGAGTGTCAATATGTATTTAGATAACATGTCCACGTCTTTTTTTGTGTGGTTAAGAGTTGGAATCCAGCTGGTTTCTCTTTACTTTGAGTAACAGCCACTGCAACTATAAAAAGGCTTTAAATTAAAATTAAAAATATATAGTTACCTAATCTTTGACTAAATTCATAATTAACCAATCACATAGAAGAACGCATATTCTTTTGTTATTTCTTATAATATTTAATAACGAGTTTTACAGCTGTCTTTAATTAATGAAATTTTCCATACTTCTTGCACATTTTCAAAGCTAAACAGAGACAGTTGCCTTTTTTCTACCCTTCCTTTTGGGAAAAGAAAATCGAGTTCAGATTTTATAATTTTATTTCCACCTTGTCCTTCCCATTTGAAGTTTTGACACCTACAAATCAACCCTATCGTTGGAGAGGGTGAATTCCACATGGGTGCGTCAGAAGAAACCCTCAAATTATTAGCTGTCAGTTTGGAATTTTATGGCTTTGTTGAGAGGATGGTTGAATTTTGGTGCACAGCATCTTATCAATCGGTTAACAAATGGTCTCGTGCTCTAAACGTTCGTTTTCAGCTAATCATCGGAAGTGGTTGTCCTTTTCATCAAAATTCAGCACCAAATCCAATTAATCGGAATGGCCCATTTCTATCTTTGTACACTACACAAGAATGGGCTCACCATATATGGGTGTGTTTGGCAAAGGTTATGGGTTGGAGTAGGTGGGTTGTTGACTTTTAATGTGATATAAAGTAGAGAGAATGTTGTAAATTTTTTGTATGAAAAAGTGAAATTTTTTGTTTTTTAGTGAATTTTTTATTTTAATAGTAATAAAAATTAAAAAAAGTTGTTAAAAAGTTGTTGATGTAATATAAAAAGTGAGAATATTTTTTTTTTATGTTTAGAAAAAGTGATGAACAGTACCTATCTCTAAACAGTAAAACCGTTTGCCAAACGGGTCTAATAAAATAAAGCTAGGAAGGTTGTCGGACAAAATCGCTAATAAGTAGATAAGATTCTTGAAAGGTTATGATTGCATAAGAACTCGCTGTAAGGTACTAAGGTGTGTGTGTCTGGCATGATTTTTGTTTCCAATTTGGAGTAAATATTGGACATCATTAAGGGAAGGTTATGCCCATGATGGACTCGCTAATCACAAACAATGCCATACAAACCAAACATGTTCTAATGTTTTTGAAGAATATTTTGTGTTTGTGTTAGTAATTAATTTATTTTAAGACAAAAAAATAAAGGACAAAAAAAGAAAATACAAACCAAACATGTCATTAATACTACCTAGGATTTCCGACATTTTACTCCTTAAATAATTCTGAACGAAATAGTTATTTACTGTCACTGAAATAGGGCAATGTATATTAGTGAGTTCCTCTTATAATGTAACATCGTATTCAATAGGAAAATGCAATATTGTTTTTTAAAATTTTTTAAAATTATTATTAGATTTGTAATATCTATATATAAATATACATAAAAATTATAAATTTAATAATAATTTTTAAAAAAATAATAAAATAATAAAATAATATCAATAAATACAGTAACATTTTCCTATTCAAGATTCCATCATGTTCTCTATCACAGATAAATCTAAGGATTTGTATAAAGTTTCGAAAATCATGTAAGGAAAAAACATTACGAAGATCCGAGCCAATACTGTCAGAGGATTGAATTCTTCCATCATTTATTGAGAAAAATAAAAAATAAAGAGCAGATTTTTTTTTTTAATTTGTTTTTTTCAGGACTCAGAATATTTGTATACAGGTCCAAGCAGGGACAGGCAAATAAAGACGAGACCGTCCCCACTCGCTCACCCAACAAAAGAGAATAATAAAAAGGACAGCGCAATTAATTGATGATTTCCGAAGCGAGTAATGAGCGGAGAAATGCGCGGGCCAGTCGTGTTCGGTCCCACCCACCACACTGTTACTGTTTAGTCTCCAAACCCAAACTAAACTCAAAAAAGTTTTGCGTTCAAACGCAGCTCCCATGTGATAAAAAGTAACAAAAATTCTTCCAAGTTCTTATTATTCTCCCTCTCTCTCTCTCTCTGTTCCGGGAGAGGAAGACTCGTTTTCTGATTAGCCATGTCTCAATCTCCCAGCCCTTCTTCGCCGGCCACTCCCTCCGCGCCGCCACCAGCCACGCCCTCCTCTCCGCCTCCAGCCACTCCCTCCTCTCCGCCGCCAGCCACTCCCTCAGCGCCGCCGCCGGCGACTCCATCTCCTCCGCCTCCTGCCACTTCAGCGCCACCACCGTCCACTACTCCGTCTCCGCCACCACCTACCACTCCCTCATCGCCACCGCCGTCCACTCCCTCCCCCCCGCCGCCAAGCGGATCTCCCTCATCGAACTCAACTAAGTCTCCTCCTCCTCCGGCGACGACACTGAGTCCGCCACCTCCGTCTAGTTCTGGTAAAACCCCGAGCGTTGATAGCCCTCCGCCCCCGAGTGGGTCGTCGTCACCGCCGTCGTCGTCGTCGAGTCCATCGACTGGGGTTGTGGTTGGGATAGCAATCGGTGGGGTGTTGATTCTGGTGGTGCTGAGTATACTGTGCGTGTGTTGCACCAAGAAGAAGAGGAGGCGCCGAGATGAGGAGGGACACTATCCGCCTCCACCTCCGCCTCCTGGGCCCAAAGGTATGAGCTTTTTCATTTTTGACCTTGTGGGGTGTCGCTGAATTCTATCAATTCCAAGTTTATGTGCATGTGTGGGTTCTCATTTGTGATTTCTTTGGGGTCATCAGAAAAGGGTTGTTTAGAAGTATTTAGTTTTGACTTACGTTTTTGGGTTTCCTCTGTGATTCGAATTTATAGGGGTTTTCACTTCTTGTTTAGTTCGTGCATGTTGTATTGGTTTTTGTTTATTTTTGTTTTAGTTTTGGTGACCGTGCTAAAGAATGGATCTGGGTCACAGGCTTCGAAAATGTTTTTCTTAAAAAGTACGAGGAATTAATGTGTTTTTTTTCCCTCTCCAAGGTGGTCATAGATTTAACATTTTCGTGGGCTCAAAATGGGATTGTTGAGAACACATGCATGATGCATTTGTTATTCGTGTGGGTTTGGAAGAAGATTTAGTGAATGGGATGAGATTACTGGGTTTTTTAAGGGGTATGTTTGTATTGTTTGCATAAAAGGGCATAATTTTGTTGATGCTTTTATTGTTAAGGTGGATCATTCTTCAGCTATGGTTTTCCAAGTTTTTTTCTCTTGCTCTTCCGATATATAAGCTTTTTTTTAATCAAGGTCCCCGAGAGAGCTTAGTTGATACATGATTTCTGTTTTAGTCTTTCGTTGTTTAGCAAAATGATTTTGATTGTCATCTTGCTTCTTGATTGTTCACTAATTTATTTTTCTAGTCTGCTGCTTTTCATGATCAATGCTTTTCTGCCACTACAATTTTTCTAGTGCCATTTCTTGAGTTATGGAAAACGAAATTATTGACCTTAATTTTGACTAGCATTTAACTGAAATGAAAAGCATAAAATTATAATTAGATCATTTCTTGTGTTTGTTGGAATTGCCAGTTGGCCCCTACGGTGGTCCACAACAGCAGCAGTGGCAACACAATGCACCTCCACCTGCAAATCATGGTGTCAGCGTGTTGCAGAAACCCTCTCCTCCACCAGCAGTTGCATCACGACCACCTTACTCACCGTCAAATGCTCCTACAACACCGCAGCCCCCACCACCACTGCCTTTCCTGAGCAGCAGTGGAGGCTCTGGGTCCAATTATTCGGGATCAGAAAATCCACTCCCACCACCTCATCCAGGAGTAGTCTTAGGTTTTTCAAAGAGCAGTTTTTCATACGACGAATTAGCTATGGCAACAGATGGATTCTCGGATGCCAACCTTCTTGGACAAGGTGGATTTGGGTATGTGCATAGAGGAGTCCTTCCAAATGGGAAGGAAGTGGCTGTCAAGCAGTTGAAAGCTGGAAGTGGGCAGGGGGAGCGTGAGTTTCAGGCAGAGGTTGAGATTATTAGTCGAGTACATCACAAACATCTTGTTTCATTGGTTGGGTACTGTATCACTGGGTCTCAGAGGCTGCTTGTTTATGAGTTTGTTCCAAACAATACCTTAGAGTTCCACTTACATGGTAAGTTAGCTTCTTCAGCTCTGGAAATTTTTCTGGAATTTATTATTATTATTATTATTCTAATTAACATGTAAACCTGTGTTGTGAAGCACCAAAAGGATGCTACTCTCCCCCCTTGAATTAAAAAAAAAAAAAAAAAGAGGATGCTATCCACCTCAAAAAATTTAAATGGTCTTTTTTTCTTTTTCTTTTTTTTTCTTTCTGTTTTACTTGCTTCTGGCTCAATTAATTTTTACTCTTTTTGCTACTATAAAAGTTTGATTGCTGATTATTGCTGGTTTTGTGTCACAATGTTGAATCTTTTGGAAACACTATTTTCAATCTGAAGTGTATCAGTGAAGCCTGGCACTTAACTAGGACTCGTTGTTTTGCTGGAGCTGTTGTTCTGATAGAGAATTCTTATTGCAGGGAAGGGGCGACCAACTATGGATTGGCCCACAAGACTTAAAATTGCTTTAGGATCTGCAAAAGGACTGGCATATCTTCATGAGGATTGTGAGCTCTCTCTCTCTCTCACTCTCTCTCTCTATCTCATTATTAGAGCAATTAGTGATCTATTTGAGTTACTGACTTTATATTTAGACTTCAATTAACATTTTAATTATATGTATATGTAGGTCATCCCAAGATCATTCATCGTGATATCAAAGCATCAAATATACTTCTAGATTTCAAGTTTGAGGCAATGGTATCAATCGCAATACTGATTTCTTGAAATCTGTTTACTTTTGAATTGTCATAAATAGTAGTTCTGCCTTATATGACTGAAAGACTGGCCATGGGCTGCTTGACTAAATTCCTGTTGATTTTGTTTATTTGAAGTAGCTTTCGCACTACCTTGACAATTGAATGCTTCTGTCATTTTCCTCATGAGATGTGATTGCTTGGTTATTATAGTTATAACTGAGATAACAAAGTCAACAATTCTTTTGCTCAGGTTGCAGATTTCGGACTTGCAAAAATTGCTTCTGATACCAATACTCATGTCTCCACCAGGGTGATGGGAACTTTCGGGTAAAGACCAACTCCTTTCATTTTCTAGTTGTTTACATCTATGGTTTTGACAGTTAATATATTATTTATGGAGACCTTGTCTGACTTGGATTCTCCTAGTTCCTGCGTTTCCAAATTTTTTTTTAATGTAACATCTTTATAGACTAATCAATGCACCCTGCTCTGGTATATGCTGCTTTTGCATGCAGTTTATGTTGATTCCTGAAAGTTCCATGTGAATTCCTGCTGCATTGGTTTATGTTAATGTCAAATGTGCTTGATCCTCTATTGTCAAAGCTGTGGTTCTCAAAAATGTCATGATAGTCAACTCTTATGCTCATTGCCAGATTTATTATCTTTGTTTAGTTTTTTTTTTCTTAGGTTTAACTAGTCTGGATTGATATTCTTTATATGCCAAAGTCAGGATATATTCTTCGAGTTCTCACATACTCTCTTGTGGCAGGTATCTGGCTCCAGAATATGCTTCAAGTGGGAAACTCACAGACAAATCAGATGTTTTCTCCTATGGGGTCATGCTTTTGGAGTTGATCACTGGACGCCGACCTGTTGACACAACCCCTTCCTTCATGGAGGATAGTTTGGTAGACTGGGTGAGTTCATTATTTAAACTCACTTGCTACAGGCGTGCACATAAACATACATGTGTTTGCAAAGGACACAGAGTTTGCTATCTTCCAGTTTTTCTGTTAGCACATAGAAAAACTAAATTCTGTTGGCATTACAGGCAAGGCCTTTGCTCACGCGAGCTTTGGATGATAGAATCTTTGATGCTCTGGTTGATCCAAGGCTGAAAAATGATTTTGAACCCAATGAGATGGCTTGCATGGTTGCTTGTGCTGCTGCCTGTGTGCGTCATTCCGCACGGCGTCGACCACGAATGAGTCAGGTAGAGTCTAAACTTTCATTTTTGACTGCCCAATTTATTTGCTTTCTGGACCAAGTCTATCAGTTGAGTTGACTGAATGCAGCAGTTAGATTTGTTGAAGCATGCAGATAGTCTTTATACTTGGGATAGGGGCACTAGAAAGCTTGGTCTGATGTTTATGAGCACTTTTATGACTTCTATTCCATGTATATGGTTGGCTGGTGGGTCTGTATTGCTCAAAAAAACAGTAAAATCAGATGATTAGATTATCCAATTCCACTCCATGCCAGATTTTCTGTTGCTACTAGAGAAGAAGGCCGTGCAAAAGATGTCTAATTTCATATTTGTATGTGCTATTCACTAGAAGGCTTCTAACGGTAACTATTACTTGAAACCATACAGATTGTTCGTGCCTTGGAAGGAGATGCATCTCTGGCTGATCTTAGTGAAGGAATCAGACCTGGACACAGCACCGTATACAGTTCTCATGGAAGCTCAGACTATGACACCAGCCAGTACAAGGAGGACATGAAAAAATTCAGGAAGGTGGCATTGGGAAGCCAGGAGTACGGCGCCAGTAGCGAGTATAGTGGACCAACCAGTGAGTATGGTTTGTACCCTTCTGGCTCAAGCAGTGAAGGCCAAAACACCCGAGAAATGGAGATGGGAAAGATAAAGAAAAGTAGTCTAGGTTTCAATGGAAGCTCTTGACAACCGATGCCTTTTCTTTCTCATGTAAAAACCCACCCCCTTATTTTTTTTACGCTTGTGTCAAATTGATTGGAGGATGACATGTTTGGCGTGAATTAACCCATTTTCATTTTTCTTTTGCAATATCGGCTGTTTACATTGTATTTATCAATAGTGATCATACGACAAAATAACAGAGCAACTTGTTCAATTCTTTTATTCGTTTCTTCAGCGTGTTGTGCAAATTTTTCTGGTGCTTTAGTCTTTGTTGTTGTGTCAGTTTTGCTTGTATTGAAAATGAACAATTAGGTGGGATGTTGTTGAAGAGGCCCCGACAAATAACTTGAAGCTGTTTCCGTGTTTATTTTCTGTCTACAGTTTGTTTGTGTCCAGCGTGCCTACGCAGGAGAAAAATGTGTTTGGTGGCGAAAATGAGAAATCGCTTTTGCATCAGGCAATGCAATACCTGTTGGCGGATCAAGATTCCCAGTACTTATTAAACTCGGCACCGTTCATTTAAACGAATGGTCAAGATTAAGCCATGACATATATTTTGAGCATCCATTGAAATGAAAATGGATAACATAGATTTTTTGATTACCCAAATGGCTAAATACTATCGATTTTTTTTTTTTTCAATTTTTTTTTTTTTGAAGTGACCCGTACCGTGGGTCAGGTGACCCATGTTTGGGTCACAATACAATGACCCACTTAGGTTGGGTTAACTTTTTTTTTTAATAATTTTTTATTCGAAATTAATGGTAAATTTATAAGTTTTCAAAAAATAGAAATATAAAGGTCAATTTATCTTTTTGATTGTCTGGTTCGACAGAATTGCTTAACTTAAGGAGGACATTGCAAAAGTGACATTTTAAGAAATAACTCAATTGTTTTTTTTTTTTGGGTAGTCAATCACTCCTCAAGATTTTTTAGAGCGGTTGAATATGACAAAAATTAGTTACAAACTAGTTTTTAGCTAATTTATACAAATTGATCTAATAAAATGACATTTATCTTTAAAACATGTGAAAATCACATGATTTTTTATTAATGCTATTAAAAAAATATGAAATTCACATATTATTTAACTACCCCTAAAAAAACTTTTATGCAACTCTTAAAAGCCTTTAGGGTTGGTTCCATCATTTTCAAAATTCTTTTGCTAATGGTTGGGCACCGAAAAAAAAAAGTTTTAAAGGGTGGTGGACAACTCTTAAGCTAGTTATGGCGGTAGCAGACCACCCCCTCTCTGCTTCTAGAGATGGTTGACCACCCCAAAAAAAAAAAAAAAAAAAAAAGGCCGGGCACTCCATAGTTAGCTTTGGACCACTCCAAAAGTCTTGACGGGTGGAGGAAGACTCTTTGGGGTTGTTTGGCTGAAGAAGCCCGCCACATGCATAACAACATAAAAAGCAGAGTTTGTTTCTCTTACAAAGTCAAGTAATGGTTTTTTTTTTTTGGTGATTTTGGGTCAAATGGTTTGAAAGGGACCAAATGATCACAAACATGGCTGAAGGAGAAGAAGATAACGGTCGACAAGTCAGGTAAGTTGGCTTCTCATGCACATGGGTCTATAATTCTGTATTTTTATTTGAGGAAAGGAAATTTGTCGTTGCAATTGTGGACCACACGGACCTCTTTAATCCACATTCCACACGCAGAACGCACATGCTGAACAGTGTGAACACGGCAAACTTACCAATTGCTTCTCAGTTGGTGTCGCTTTTTCTTTTTCCCTTTGTGACCGTTGTTCAGAATGCCCACTACAAGACTGCGCATTGTCCCATAATTCTATTTGAGAGAAGCAAAAGTCTTTGGAAAAATGCCCATGCCATAGGTTATGAACTAGGATTGTCTAAAACTTTTTGTCCAAATTTCATGGAATGAGAGATGGGATGTCAGGTCCCAAGGAGCGGGCAGGTTGTTAGGCGGTCCGGGTGTGGGGTTAACCCGTCTGGACAACTCAAAACTCGGAGTTTCCTCTCTCATTCCCTCCCACATTTTAAGACAGCCATATTCCATTTGTTGGGTTTGTGTTTTTTTTTTTTTTGGGAAACTACAACTACAATAAATTTGTAATGTCCTCCCAAATCTTTTAATTTTTGCAATATTCTCCCTTGTTAGGATATATATCAACCTACCAATGAGTTGCAATGTTGTCATTCTATGCCCAAAATGGCAAAAATAACCCTTATAGAAAATTTAGAAAAAACTAAGAAAATGAAATATATATATAGATTCCTGAATTTATATTCTCCCTTATTAGAATATATATATTTTCCCGAATTTTGTATTTTTTTTTTTTGAAATTCGTTTTCTTTTTATTTTTAATTTTATCATTTTTTTGTAGGGGACTGGGACATTACAAATTTACAACCTCAATGATAGATTAGGAGGAGGGGGGCGACATTGCAAAATTTAAAACTTTAAGGTAAACATTGCAAATTTATTGATAATTTTTATTTTTTATTTAGATAAGATAGTCAAACAGTACAAATAGAGAAAATAAAATACATAGTAGGTCAAAAGGAGGCCACAAAAATTCTACCCTAGGAGATATTTTCCAGGGTAAAGGGGGAGATCTAATAAGGGGTACACATATATGGACTGTAGAAAAGTTTCTAGTTGAACCGGTGGTAATGGCTCAATGAGCTATGTTGTGAGCATAGAGGTTTGGACTCTTATCAATCTTGATGATAGTCAGCTGTAAATGGAGCCGAGGAGACCAAGTATATCGAAAATAATTGGACAATTCTTTAATTATTAGTGAGGTGAAGTTCTTGTGGGGCTAAGAGTGACAGATAATGAGTCACCTCAAGAAGAATGTGTTGGCATTGTTTTGCATGGACTGATTTAATAACATTAGGGCTACAAAGGCCTCTCCTTTGGTAGGGTCACAAGAGGGACCCAATGTGGCGGAGGCAAAATATATGGACCCATCAAAGTTTGTGCTTATGGCGGCAAAGGCTGAGAAGGATAAACGGCTAAGTTTATTTTGAGTCTACTAGGCGGTGGGGACGTCCAAGGAATGGGTTTGGGGATAAGGGATCTTCATGCTTTGAGGTGTGTTAGGCTGGTGGAGTTGATGTGTTTGGAGGGGGCAAAGGGTTTTGGATTGAAATCCTTATGAACCTTAATGTTTCTGACCATCCAGATTAAATCAAAAGAGTTTGCAGCAAAAAGTTAGAAGTGATGAATAGAATTAGCTACAATGTTCAAGGAGATAGAGGGTCTGATGATGTTTTTTATCCATAGTAAAACCAGAAAAGCTCAAAGTGGTTAAAGGCCAAGGTGACATCCTTCAAACTACTCTTGCAAAGTGGCAAGTGAGGAACAGGCTTTCATATGTTTTAATGTGGGAGTCACAGGAGTCAAGAGTATGAACAAGTCTCATCCTCAAACTTGAGAATGGGGGATAAAATAGATCCGGTAGGAAGAAGGTTTTAAATGATTTTTCCACATGAGAAGTTTGAACCTTTGGTAGATTTTGAGCTTCCAATTTTTTTTCCAATCAATTGTGTTGAGGGGGTTGTAGGGATGATGTTGTAAGTTGAAAAAAACAGAAAAGTCCCCCGTTTTGCTGGGTGAACAAACATGTTTATAAGGGGTTAGAAGAGATAAATGTAGTTTATTTATTTATTATTATTTTGAAGCTTGTTGGATTTGAGTTTGAATAAAGTCCAATCAACTTGCATTAAACACTCACCTTTTTTTTTTTTTTGGAAAAGAATGTTTAAAAATCTATAGTCTGATATACATTATTTTCTACGTAATTTGAGATTTCATAGTTTTTCATACAATTCTTGGGAGGTACGGGGATCATTTCATTTAAAGGGAAATGATGAGATGTTATTTTGTTACATTTAATAATGTATATAATGTCACACCATTTTAAATTTTTAAATAACATAATAATATATTCACTACATAACATCATGTACACGGTTACATATAATAAAATAAAATCTTGATCATCTTCCAATAGATCATTTGATCTTTACGTTTTAAATTTGTGAGTGGTAAACAAAAAAAATTTTCAAGTTCTCTTCTGTCCAATATGCAACGTGAAGATCCTCTTTTTGTTTTTTAAATTTTGAAATAAGTAATCATGTTAAGGAGAGAGGGAGAGAAGAATGAAAAGAATATCGGAGTAAAAAAAAAAAAGATTAAATACCTTTTCAGCAATTGGACTTTTACAGCTTTATTTTATTTTATTTTATTTTTTTCACTTATGTTTCATTTTGTATCATAAATGATACATAATTTATGAAAAAAAAGACCGAGTCAATACCTCCTATGTTCTGTCAAAATTTTTAACAAAAGTTTAAGCGTTTGAATCAAAGCCTGCCAATATGTCACTAAAGTTTTTTAAAAAAATAAAAATTTAAAAACTCTAAATAAGCTCTATAAATATTACAAATCTTCCAAATAAGGCCAAAAGCTCTCAAGTTTTATTATGCGCACAAGATACAGAAGTTCACGCATGTCAATTGCTCTTGCGCACGGTGTCATTTGCACCGCTTGTTGAATCTACTACTCTAGTCTTCTTCATATAGGCAAAACTACCAATAATACCAATTAATTAATCAAGCTCTTTATGCTACAATTTTTTTTTTTTTTGAGCAATCATTCATGTATGTGTCTTAAAAGTAAGTGAAACATTGTTGAAGATGATAACTAAAAGTAGCATAGTCGGAGTCTCATCAATGAAATCCTAAATAACCAATATCAGTCAGCAAGTACAGCAGACAAGAATATGGTTTATTTGTACACAAAAAAATCAAGGCTTTTGTTTACTTTGAAGAACACGAGTATCTCTTGAAGTAGTCCCGCAAAATCAAGGCAGCCTTCATTTGTATGATACTGCACTCCTAGACATTAGATATCCCTATTAATCAGCAAAAAAATAAATCATCAAAGCAAGTTTACAACCATTTACCACATGAATAAACGTCCTTGGACATTACTAAATAGGAACAATGGATATTATAGCAATCCTACCACTACAAAATAAGGTTGCACTACTTGAGAAATGAAGCGTATAGATGGAGTCAAAACCATTCTACCAAACAAATTCAAAATAAAAAAAAAAAAAAAAAAAACACAAGAACCTCCAATATGAGAACCTCGCTAAGGACTTACAGATTTTACCCCATTAAGTCTACTTGGCTATAGATAACCTAGCTCAACGTTATTATTTCTTCTTTAAAAAGGTCACATTTTTCTCACTCCTCTACCTTCACATCTTTTACATTTTTCTCCTTTGTAACCACTCTACCATAGATATTCTCTAGATTGTTACAAAGACAAGCCAATCTTTATCAACATATCAAGCAGAAAGAAGAAAAAGCTACGCAATATACTTACACATTTCCCAAAGCCGCCCACTCCTTTAAGGATCTTGCAAAACAAATTGACTTGTATCATGATGGAACAGGTCTGACGAAAGAGTTCATGGCCCATTTTTATCGCTTTGTATTGGACGTCGACTTTTGGACAAAAAGACGGGCCCATCAGTCGCTTGGCATTTTCTTCAAGGCTTTCTTGGCACTAATGGCATTGGTTAGTTGTGTTCCTAGCTTTTTTTTGTTTTGTTTTAATTTGGTAAATTATTTTGGCATGTAGCTTCTCCCTGGCCTGCCCGACCTTCGGCCACCCATCTGCCTTCAAGAAGTCTTAGTAGCAGAATGTAATGTCCAAAGAGTGCTTTACCACCCGTACAACAAAAAATCTCCGGAAGCAGCACCTTCAAGATCAAGATCAAGAGGTAAATTTGAGAGATGTAACTAGCTAAGAGAGAATATGTAATGTGCTACGATATTCTTTCTTGCTTATCTAAGTTGACGAATGCAAATACATGGAGCATAATAGCTCAAAACCTACAAAGGTAAGAACAAACAATTATTAGGTATATGCAATAGGTAATATATTTCCCTAAATTTCTATCTTTTGTATAAATTTTCCTTTTTATGTTATTCATCTCACCCATATTGTTACAGCAAGACTTCCAAACTGCATTCAGCCCAAAAATAAAAGAAATATCGAGGATAGAACTTAATCATCACTTCTTCTTATGAACATGATTTAAATAAATTATTTGGCAGTAACCATGAAAAAGAATGATACCCACTGTTAATATTTGTGGCTGCCATTGATTAATAGCGGCGACATGTAGCCGCTAAAGGTCAGACGCTAGTGATAATTAGCGGCCACATTTTGGCGGCCACTAATGATCACTCAATAGTGGCGACAAAGGTCGCCGCTAATAATATTTGTTGTCGACACTAAACAAAATTATAGAATTGAGACCCAATGTGGCCGCTAATAATACATTAGGCTGCTAATGATATAATGATGTATCATTAGTGGCCACATTAGGTTGCCACTATGCCATGGGAAAAAAAAAAAAAACAAACAAACAAACAAAACAAAACAAAAACAAAAACAAAAAACAAATAAAAAATTTGGCTACAGGTAATACATTTCAGTACATGTATTTCAAGCAACAGGTAATACATTTATGGAAGTTTAGAAATTGATATATGGGACAACAAAATAGCAACCTACTTGACCAATAATAGAAATTGATGAAATTCTTGTTGAGTTATTCATCAATCTGTTCCTTAGTTTTAGAAGGAGAGTTCATGATGCATAAGTTCTAAAAAGATTTAGCATTAAAGTAGAAAATGATCATGGTGTAGACCAGTTTGACGATATAGTCATCTAAATTACATTGCTATATTATTGTATTCCATATGATACTGTGTAATCCCTTGTTATATTATCTTATTCTATGAATCTTCTAAACATATCAATTATCAAAGCCAACTATAGTCATCTAAATAAATTCTAGAAGGCAGAAAACCAAAAGAACACTATCTGACACAGAGACTACTAAAAAGGATGGGACCATCAAGCCATCAACCATGATAAAATGGAGGACCCCGCCAATCCACATAGCCATGTAATGTGTCATGAGATTTATGAATCTATGATCAATCCTCCAATAGTCCAATATGCATAAAATATTAAAAGCAACAAACTTGTCATTCAAAGTCAAAAGCAAGGATTTACGATGCAATATAAAATACACAATTCACAAAACAACAAAAGGTGAAAGCATTGCCATTTAAAGATCCACACGGCCACAGGTTGACGCAATGACATGGCCACACGACACACCCGTCTCCCACACAAGACCACACAGCATGCAAGATCAGTAGAAGTAGGGATCAATTCATAACTTACATTGACCGCAAAAAGTGAATGACCCTTCGAGAGCAATTCCTTCCACCACCTGTTAGAAGTAGGGATTCATGGTTATAACCATAAAGACTTTAATAACTAGCCTAAGGGAAGTAAAACTAGATTTCTAACTAAGAGAAAAAAAAAAAACCTAATTACCTTGTAGTTATAACGAATACTCTTATTTTCTTTTCTACCTTCATACTTCAAATCTTCAATAATGAAATCATTAATTGGTTGAGGCAACTACATAAAGGACAAGAAAACCTTCATATTAGATGACAATGAAAAAAATAATAATATAAGACAAAAAAATTCATAATTTTTTTTTTTGTTGGATCAGAGATTATTGGGAATCAATATGCTAAACAAAAAAGGTGAAACAAGTCTATCTTTAAATACAAAAGAAAATAACTAAGAATTGTAAAAAGAAACTCATTCAAAAAAAATATATTCAACTTTACCACATGTTTGCAAGTGATTTCATTCAGGATATCGATGATTTTGAAATCATCCATTGTTCGGTGGTGAAGCCATCCCATTATAGTACTCCTTATATCCTAAACATAATAAATATTCAAAATTGTACCACAAGATTAGTTTTGTGCTATAATGCAAATGAAAGACTATTATATCAAGGTCATAATTTGAATTTAAAATTATTGCAAATCAAGTGAACAGAATGAGTTACGGTAGCATTTTCACCTCTCTCCTTTGTAACCACACTCTATATCTCTAGATAGTTAAAAAGATAAGCCAACCACCAATCATAATCAACATATCTGTAACCACACTCTACACTCTATATCTCTAGATAGTTAAAAAGATAAGCCAACCACCAATCATAATCAACATATCAAGAAGAAAGAGAAAAAAGAAAAAGCTACTCAATATACTTACACTACATTTCCCAAAGCCGCCCACTCCCCCAGAAATCTTGAGAAACAAATAAACTGCATATAATAAAAAAATAGATTTTAGGAGCATACAATCTTAAATTAAGAAAAAAATCAAATACCTAGTCTAGTTTTCATTCTATAAAAGTATGAGCAGATCCAGAAAACACATGAGTTGTAGTTGAAACAAATGGAAATGGGTAAGAAACTTGCCCGGTGTAATAAAGTTCTTGACTCTCGGATCAAGAACAAGCCGTTGCACAAGCAAGCGTAAGCATGCTTTGGCCGAACGGCACCGCTGAAATGCTGCAGAAGGAAAAGCTAAGCTGGATTTGGGCCACATGAAGGGAACCGGTAGGATGAAGACCGACTGATTTAGGAAGCAAGCTGAGAATCACGCTCGCAACTGGGAGAAATTATACCCGTCGCCCAAAATGCTCAACACGCGCCGGATGTAAGAGCACGCGCCGTCCAAACTTACATTCACAGAAACAGGCTCTCCGACGGAATGAGGAGGTGGGGAAGATTAAGGATCGGAGAAGATTAAGGAGAAGAAAGGGAAGAGAGGAGGAAAAAGAAGAAGTAACGGGGGTAAGAGAAAGGAGGAGAGAGAACGAGAAGGATGAAAGAAAAGGAGGGGAGAGGGACTGAGGGAGGGGATTATGAGAAATGCTTAAACATCTACACTCATCCTTCTTGGAGTCCTTCTCTATTTTTTTTTAATTAAAAAAATAAAGTTGACCCCACTTCTACCACCCATGCTAGTGTAAAGTGATTTTAAAAAATAAATAAAAAAATGGAGAAGGACCCCAAGAAAGATGGGTGGTAGATGTTTAAGCATCCCCGGGGATTATATAGGGATCCGGCTTCTGTAAATCTATTTAACGGCTGAGATGGGTTTCGGTTTTTTTTAACCGCCCTCAACCAAACGTTTGAGGGTTTTTTTTTGTTGACGCCGTTTAACACAGTCTTCCTCTTGCTGATAAACCAAAGCCCAACCTCCTTTGTCTTTCATTTTCACCTCTCTCCTCTCTCCACCTCATCCCTAAACCCACGAAGCTAAATACATTCATTGAGATTGACTTCATTACTACCTGCCATGACTCTCTCTCCCACTCCCCTCTCCCCAGCAAGGAACCAAACGGAAAACGGTCTCTTTCCATTTCTGGATTGAATTCTTGTCTTTTATTTGAAGAATTCGATTCCTAGGTTCTCATTCCCTGCAGAAGAGAGAGGAGAGGGTGGGTTTAGGGATGAGACGGAGAGAGGAAAGAGGTGGACAGAGAAGGTTGTGCTCTTGGTTTCTCTTTGTTAAATCAGAAGCAAGAGGAAAGTGCCATAAACGGCGTCAAACCAAAAACCCCTCAAACGTTTGGTTCAGACAATTATTGGTTTTCAAAACGTTGACGTTTGGGTTAAGAGAAACCCAAAAAATTCTAGGCAGTTCAAAGGAACCAAAACCCATCTCAACCGTTGAATAGATTTGTTGCTTCTATGCTGTAGTTTTAAACTACAGCACAGAAGCTGGATCCATTACATAGGGGATTCTCAGAGAAAGAAAATAAGCGGGTGTTGATTAGGAGCGCTCATTGGGCTTAACAAAATAATTAAAAAGCTATTTTGACTAATTTTGTAGAAAAACATGCTTTACATCCGGCTTATAAAATGGTTAAATTTTTTTGAAGTAAATAAATAAACAAATTTTTATTCATTTTGTTGAGTGTGAATACTTTTATTACAAGATTAATCAAAATAGTTTTTTAATTATTTTGTTAAGCCCAATAAATGCTACTAATCACCACTCACTTATTTTCCTTCTTCAAGAATCTCCTATATAATTGAGCTATTAGTGGTCAACAAATGCTTAACTATATTAATTAAAAAGAAACACATTTTTCGGATTAAGTTTCTCTCTCTTTGAAAAACCCTAGCCGCTTCAGAGAGAAAAACCAAAAACAACGACGGCCGGGGGAGGAGGGATCTCTTCCCTATTTCCTCCTCCCCCTCGTCTTTCTCACGTGATGAGCACAGCAGATTTTGCCGACGTCTTCTCCACCATCAATGGCCAGATTCTACCTTCTCCGCCATCCATGGCCCCGGATCTGCTCCTTAGAAGTTTTGGTTTTGGTTTCTCAAAACC
>FXXK01000390.1:340235-418531 GCA_900184695.1 Betula pendula
GAATTGTTATCAATGAAAAAGTAGAAATTCACATTCAAAAAAAAAAAAGAAACACATTTTTATTATCTCTCTTTTTTAAGAATATAAAAAGTAAATTAAAAAAAAACAAAGAGATAATATTTTAAATATAAAAATAAAAGTTGATAGATAAAATGTTAATATCAACATAAGTGTTTAAAAAAAATGGCTAACAAAATTTTTTTTTTTTATTTAAATATTTGTTCAACTAAATTTAAATGCTCCCAATGGCTTAGTTTGATAAAGGTTTTTGAAGTTTTAAATAGTAATAAGAAGTGATTAATATGATAAAAAGTATAAAGAATATTATGAAATTTTTAAATGAAAAAGTAAAAAAATTTTGTTTTTTAGTAAGTTTTTTATTTAAATAATAATAAAAATTTATTGATATAATATTAAAAGTAAAAAAAAAAATGTTAAAAAATAGTTAATACAATATTAAAAGTGAAGGTAATTATTTTTAAGAAAAAAATAACAAAAAGAAGAAGAAGAAAAAGAGAAAAGCAAAGCCTTTGCCGAAGAAAGCCGGTAATCGTTGGGCAACCAATTTTGGGGTTTTACTTTTCATTTTCACGGAGTGTCAAAAATGAGTTAATTGTTTGTCTGTCTGTGTAAAATGGGGGAGGATTGAGACGAGGGATTGACTAGTCAACTATTAGTTTGGGCTCATGACAAGTTTCCTGTCACACGTAATATATATGAGAGAGTGGGAATTCGGTTGAACAAATCCTTTCACACATTTCTCCTTGATTCATCATGCGGATTTGGCTTGGAAAAATATAAGAGCAAACGCGATAGGTGTGCAGTGCAGTGCGGTCACTGTACAATACGGCAGGGTTGTATTCATTTGCGGTCAAAGATTTGTTTTAAATCAGTTTTGATTCTCTTTTCCTCCTAAAAAATCAAAAGGACAGATTTGGTTCAGTAATGCTAAAAAGAAAAAAAATCAGATAATTAAAGAGAAAATGGTGAGCATAGCATGAGACAGGTGTAGCCTAGTACACACACTTGTATTTGAGGAACTACACCACCTACGGCTACGGGTTGAGCTTAAAATTTTGTAGAACTAAATCGGCCAAGAACACAAAAACACCCAAGCACAAAAAGAATCAAACCCAGAAGCAGACCCACCCAAACCGGATAAAGTCCTACCTTTCAGAAGTTGAAGGTCCAAACCGTTGGCTGTGTGAGGAGAGGAAGAGAACTGCAGCAGAGAGAGAGAAAAGGGTGGATGATGATATAGACGATTTGGGGAAGAGCAATCACGTGACCGGGCAGTGGGAAAGGAAGTGAGCTGGCAAGAGAAATCATCCGAACATAATTTTAAATTTTTTTTTTTTTTTCTTCTCTGTATGTACCGACACCTTTTTTAAAACAATATAAAAAAATCTTACGCCCAAACGACCTATGAGTTTTGAAAAAAGTTTTAAAAGAGTTAAAAGTTCATAATTAATTTGGTGGGTCACATTTAAAAAATAGTTGAAAATTGATTAGTTAAAATTTTAGAAGAGTGTTTTTGTAAAAATTAAAAAATATTTGTTTAAAATAAAACAATTAAAGAAAATGGTTAACCTCTCTTACCGTTACAACTTTTGTAATGTCATTTTTAAATTTTAAAACTTTTTAATTTAGTGTATTTAACTTTTAATTTTTTATAATGTTTTCTCTCCATTATGATTTTTTGTTAAATCCTAATGGAATTGTGTTAAATTATTTAAATACCCTTAATTTTTTTTCAATTTTCAAATTTTTTTTTTTTGAGAAAAAAAAGTGACCCACAACTGGGTTGCACGACGGGGTCTGGTAGTGACCCTACTGTGGGTCACAACGTGGCCCAATATTGGTCATGTTGTGACCCACCATCCATGGCAAGGTTTGGTAGTGACCCAGCTGTAGGTTTGTCTGGTGATCCATGTGTTGGGTCATCTTGTGATCCAAATCCTTGGATTTTTAATTTAATAAAAAATAATAATTTTTTAGGGAAAAATGCACTTTACATCTCTTATGTTTTAGCTATTTGTCAATTTGACATCCATTGTTTAAAAATTTGCAATTCACCATAACTAACTTTTTAATTTTTTCAATTCTACCTTTCTGTTAGACAGAACCGTCTTCTTAGACGGTATGTGTGTCACGTGCGCTCTACGTGGGAATATATCTTCAGTTATTCCCCTATTACCCCCAACGACACAACGCGAAATCCCTAAAATACCCATGGCGAAAACACGCATGTTTTCTCCTTACTCTTTACATTATTGAGAAAGGACAAAAGTCACAAAACACTTTATCACTCACTCACGAACACTCTCTTGTTCTCGAGAAGCTTCTTCCCCGGCTTGTGGACCAGAAGTCCAACACTCATTGCATTGGGTTTAGGATAAAGCTAATTGAAAGGGGAAAGCGACCGCTCACGAGAAAGCGATCGTCGTCGAGATCGAGGTCGTCCTGGAAGTCCTCGAGTTCTTCTTCGGTTTTCTCATCGATCCAAGACTTGTCCTTGGGGATAGAGGACTCGTCCGAGGCAGGCGTGAAGGATGGGGGCTTGAATGCTGGGGATTTCGGCAGCAAATTCCCGAACTTTCGTTGAAGGTCGTCATACTGCGTCGACTCACCCTCCACGTCCTTGTACACGAAGTGGTAGTCCACCATTGTTGTTTCATTACTCGAGCTTTCGCGAACGCGTGCACTCGATTTTTTTCTTTTTTTCTTTTTCGTTTGATTGCTCTCTCTCTCTCTCTCTCTCTCTCTATCTAGTTTCTTTCTTTCTTTTTCTTTTTTTAATAGATTTCTCTCTTTGTAATTCAATTGTTCCAGAAGATTTCTCTCTTGGTAATTCTTAAATAATCATATTTAAAAGAAAAACGATAATTATTTATTTATTTATTCTATCTCATTAAATTATATATTGTATTGATAACATTTGGATCATTTAATTAAGCCCAAAATTTCAATGAATTTCTTCCATTCATGGATGCCATATGCCCCTTTGATAAGGGGAATAAGACAATCCATGGTACAATTTTTGCGTGGTGTCGTTGGGGTAATAGGTGGATAACTGAAGATAGATTCTCACGTGGGGCGCACGTGACACACATACTGTCTAAGAAGATGGTTCTGTCAGATGGAAAGGTAGAATTGAAAAAATTAAAAAGTTAGTAGGGGTGAATTGCAAATTTTTAAACAATGGAGGTCAAATTGACAAATAGCTACAATATAAGGGGGTAAAGTTCATTTTTTCCAATTTTTTATTTGAAATTAAGGAAAAATTTGTAATTTTTTTAAAAATTAGGAACATAAAAGTTATTTCACCAATTTGATGTACTTGATAGAATTAACTAATTGAGAGAGGACATTACAACAATTTCAAACTTAGAGCATTTCCAACAGAATAGTTTAATCCTTAATAATAGCTAAATTTGACTATTATGAGTATTTTTTATTTTTCAGCAAATTAATTTTTTTTTTTTGGTATGAGTAATAAATAGGCTCTTCTTCTTATTCACTATTTACACTACAAGAGTTGTGACAATTCATGGATATGTGAAGTCATCTTAAAAAAAAAATTAAAAGTACTGCATCACCGTGGTGGTGATCCGGCGGCCGTGGTGTAACTGCCGGATATTCTTCTTCCGTCTTTCTTTTTATTAGTCCTTTTATCCCCATTGGCTAGCAAATCTTACCTTAGCACAATGAAAATTTAAGTCTTCGAAGATATTCGTAGAGCATCCAACGTGCTCACAGTGTACAAATGCAGGAGGTGAGTAGAATGCAAATGTTACTGATAGTGTTTCTATTACTATAATTCCGAGTGGCATTTCTGAAAATTGTGTTCATTTGAGCCTCTGACCTGGGGTTAGAGACTGGTAGTTGTAAACTTGTTACTTGCCCATAATTATCTGACTTTTTTGTCGGTCAAGGAATTGTTAATTTTAGGAAAATAAAAAGAGAATTTTCACGTTGCATATTCATTCAATTTTTCTTAGTTCCCGCATAGAAAGACTTCCGAGACTCTAATTTTCACAGACAAATTCGTGGCCTTTTGATCCCAAAAGTATGGCTTCTAGGAGGCGTATGCTTCTCAAGGTCATAATCCTCGGTGACAGCGGGTGAGAGTTTTCTTTTTCCCTTTTTTTGTTTTTTAGTATTTTTATTCTTTGCTTTATAAGAAATGGGAAACTGTAATGAGTTTTGCCGAATAATTGTCAGCGGTTCTATTGACTGGAAGGTTTTTTTTTTTTTCGTAGCTCACAAACAGAATGATATACATAAGATTCTATATGAAATCTTTTCCATGATGCCCTTCATTTTTCTAATCAACCAAACATGTGCTAATCGTTTACCCTATGTTTTACCCCATTCAAGGGAGCTTTTGATGTCTTTTCAGTTGTATCTGAGTGATTTTGCTAATGCTCATTTCATGAAATGTTTACTTCCGTATGAACTTTGGCAGGGTTGGGAAGACTTCTCTGATGAATCAGTATCCTCAACATATGATTTGCTTGTACAAGCACATATATATCACAGTCGTGTGTATTCACGCGCACACAAGCATATGTTATTGCAGTTTTGTAATGTGACTACCCTTATACTCGTCATTTAGATATGTGAATCGCAAGTTCAGTAATCAATACAAAGCAACCATTGGAGCAGATTTCTTGACAAAAGAAGTGCCATATGAGGATAGGCAATTTACATTGCAGGTTTATGATCTCAAATCTCATGTATCAATTGGGCTTTTACACCATAATGGTTTATGAGCAGTCAACTGATTGCTTCTTTTTTTATAAAAAGAATTGGAAAGAAGCAGTTAGCTAATTGCCTTGTTGAAATGCTTAATTTTATGATATTCCTTGCAAATGAATGTGCATGTAGCAAGAACTTAAAAGAGTTAACTTTTGATGCTTATGAGGAAACTCCTGGAAACTTGGATGCCCCTTTTCTGGCTGACCACTAAAGGCTGATCATGCAACAATGGAGTTTGGTTGTTGGGCAGTTATGAAAGGATCTGAGCTTTTTCATTTATAGCTTTTTATGTGCGTCACAAGCACACAAAACTATGTCATAGGAGGGCACCCTGTTAATCATGATGGTGCTTCACCTTTTTTCACCAGTATTAGTGAATTTTAACAATCCAAGAGATACCAAAGTGCAAAATATGAATTATTTGCTTTCTTATACTGTAAAAAATGTCTTATTTTTGCCCTTAAATGTATGCACTAGTATCCACCATTCAAATTCAGGTGAGAATAATGGTTTGGCTTCATTAATACGAACCAAATTGTTGAAGATGTCTACTTTTGCTGTTTGTATATTTATTTGAATGGTTATGATCTATAAGTAATCTCACTAATGCATACAAAAAGTGCATTTGGATCAATGTTGATTGCACAACGTGTATGTTTGTTTGTGTGGGGGTGGGTGGGTATGGCTATACATGTATGTATATCTAAGTATGTAAACAATTAAATCATATATATCTTGTGTGAGCCCTTTATTTCTAGAATGATTTTGTGCATATCAACAGCGGGAGTAAATGAAAATGTGTTACTTGGCTTTGCTAACAGACAGAATGACTCTTCCATGTTTGCAGCATTTGATAAATGTTTGGAACAACTTAGGAACTTCATTTAGAGGTCCTGCCTTCATGCCATTTATTATTACTACTGTCATTTAACAAGCTTAGAATGCTATTGATGTACCTTTTAGAGAAATTCATGATAAAAGCATAGAAATTTTTGGTTTACTCTGCTTTGTTGACTTCAATTTGAAAATACATTATTGGAGGTTGCACTACTTTTGAGATATGTGGAAGCTTGAAATATTTAGAGATTGTTTTTCCTTGAGAAAGAAAATTCAGAACCATCCTTTTCCAAAATACATTCCCTTTCTCATTTTAGCTCGACACTCTGTGATCCTCTATACTTTCAGATATGGGATACGGCTGGGCAGGAAAGGTTTCAAAGCCTTGGTGTGGCTTTTTACCGTGGAGCAGACTGTTGTGTTCTAGTCTATGATGTGAATGTCATGAAATCATTTGATGACCTCAACAACTGGAGGGAGGAGTTTCTGATTCAGGTAATCATTGAACCACCAGCATTTAAAAAATGTCACCATCAATTGTGTCAGTGACTCAGTACTTTCTTATTTGGCTTTAATATTCAGGCCAGCCCTTCTGATCCAGAAAACTTCCCATTTGTTGTGTTGGGGAACAAGATAGATATTAATGGTGGCAATAGTCGAGTGGTAAGATGAGTCCCTTTCTTCTTACCTAGTTTTCTTCTTTATTTTGAGATATCCAAAGTTAATTAGTTAGGAACTAATTTTATATACTGTCTATACTATCAGAGGGGAAGGAATATTTTGAAATAAGCTTTCTATTTAAGGTTACTTTGTGCATTTTCTCATATGTGAAAGTAGAATCTTTTAATTTGAGGTATTTGTGTAATGAGTTGATAATGATTTAGTCAAGCTATTTTGTTTATAAAAGTGATGACTGTTTTCATTAGTATGCCAATCACAATTCTGGTCCAATATCCACCAATGTGCCAAACCTTCCAACATCAAGTAGTGATCGCCTCAGTATCATTCTTACTTTCAGGTATCTGAGAAGAAGGCAAAGGCATGGTGTGCCTCGAAAGGAAATATTCCTTACTTTGAAACTTCTGCAAAAGAAGGTTTCAATGTAGAAGCTGCTTTCCAGTGTATAGCCAAAAATGCTCTCAAAAATGAACCTGAAGAAGAAATGTAAGTACTCCTGAAAATGGATTCAACTCTTTGTCAGTGTTAAAATCTTAGCATCTGCTATTACATGACAATTGAAACTACCATGTTTTGTAATTGATGGCTATCTGTGGTCGATATGAAAGTTGATCCACCATACAATGGATCTACTTTGTAAGCACTCAGCTTTTCTTCCTTGAAACACCTCCAGTAACTGAATTACTAAAAGAATTTTACATGTTTTTTTTTTTTTTTGGTAAGAGTCAGTACTAACTTTCCTGATTGATGGTTATATACTATTTGTTCTACCACGGGGTGTGGTGCGAATGTCGGAAATGTCTTAGTTTTATTTCTGTCAGAATTTAGAACTTCCCTAAGATTTATATAGGCCATTTTGTTTTCCAAATACTTGGGTGTTTGAATTTGTCAAACCCCTTCCTGATTTCTGTCCTTAAGTTTACTGTAGTTTCTGCATTTGATAATGAGACATACAATATTATGTAATATGCTGATAGTCAATTGTCTCTGTTATTGATGAAGTTACCTCCCTGACACCATTGACGTGGTGGGTCGACCGCAACAAAGATCTTCGGGTTGTGAATGCTAGAAGAGATCTTGATTAAGCTGTACAAGTTAAGCAAATGGAAATAGACTACGGTGATTCTCTTATCCAGTCGTCATACTGATACACTAATAATTCAGGGAAATTTCTTCAAGGTTCCATGTATATGAGTAAGCGCTTAAAGAAAAGAAACTTAATAGTGCTTCTTTATATTACTTTTCCTTCTCTTATGTTTGAATCTTGTACTCTGTTCCATCTCTGGAATCAAATTGTTTTTTACTGATCTCTGGAAATTGATTGGTTTATTCTTGGATTACTGGGTTGTGCAGTGTTTTCCCTATCAGAGCGCAAACCAAACTCAATCCTCACAAATCCATTTGAGATATTGGGCTCTCAAGCAAAATAGCTTTATAGGATATTTGAAGCAATATTTTGAGAAGAAGAAAAAATTGAAGCTTCTATTCCATTTCTGGCTTGTCCTCATCGTTGGAATAAGTGAAAAGAGAAAAACTATGGGGAAAACTACATTTACCTTCTTTTAACTATCATTATATGTGCAATGTTTTCCTATGGTTTTAATTTTTGCAATGTCCCTTCTGTCCCAAAAATGACAAAAATAATCTAAAATAAAAAATTTCGAAAAAAAAAAGAGATAAAAGATAAAAATTAAGATACCTTGTCTAAAGTTTTTTTTTTTTTTTTTTTCTAAAAAAAAAAAGAAAAAAGGAAGAAAAAAAAGATGAATATGTGGGTGGTCGCACCCCCCGGGTTTTGTTGTGGGTGGCCACCCATATCTTTAAGGTTTTCTGATTTTTTTTTTTTTTTATATAAGTTTGAAAGGAAAAAAAAATATATGGGTTTTTTAGAAAATGTTGTCTGTTCTTTCAAAAATAGTTATTTTTCTAATTTTTTAGATGAATAAGTATTTCTCTTCGTAAGAGAATAGTTATTTCTTGTGAATAAATATTCTTAAGAATAAGTCCTTAAGAAATAATAGTGCGGCTATCAACTATCACTTTGGATATCTATTTCATTTCAAAACCCTATTTCGCAAACCAAACAGAACCTAAATGATTTAAACCTTAAAATTATTCAAAAAATCTAATCCTTCAAACTTGATAATTTTAATTCTGGTGAACAGCTCTCACTACTTATTATCACTAAAATGGTATAACTCTTTCCAACATTTTATTGAGCTTCTCACTCACAAGATAGATGATAGACGGCACCAAAACAAGACAATTGTCATCTGGTATCTTTGTATGGTTTTTTGGTGTATTGTTATGGGCGTCTCAGGCAGGCAAAGTAAAATATTCCTTCGAAATTCTTGCAGAAGGTTTCAATGTGCAAGCTGCCTTCCGGTGCATCACCAAAATGCTCCAAGAAAAATGAACCTGAAAAAGAAATGTAACGTTCCTGAAAAAGCATTCCTGAACTTATTGAAAGTTGGATAAACATAAAGAATAGCACTGTGCGAATTTATTGAATGCCGGATAAAGATAAAGATAAGGAGAATGCAAGTCTCCATGAAGCTATCAACATATAAGGAGGAGATAAGAAGATTAGAATCATTAGATCATGATCATGATCATGAGTTTAAACTATTTGAATTGATAAGGAGGAGATGAAAATACAGTATGATTAGGAAAATGCAAGAAAAGTTATCCAAATCTTTCTCTCATCCTCTAAATATCACCATCACTATTAAATTTGTAAGTCCTACACATGAAACTCACATAAATCTATAGATCCAATGGTGATGGTGATATTTGAAGAGATGGAAGAGAAATTTGGTTAGCTTTTATAACATATCATGTATGATTAAGACTTTAGAATATTATCTATAGTTGTTTTCAAAATCATACTCAAATCTAAATCTACATTAAACTGATAAGGAGCTTCGTCACAAGTGATGAATTTTTGTCAACTTTAACGGTCCAATTTGACCCTTGGTAAAACTTGGAATTAAATGATAGTTTATTATAGGGATGAATTGTAATGAGTCAAAGTTTAGAGTTACGAGTGTAAATGGGGTAATAATTTGGAGAGAAGTGTAATTTACCTTAAAAAAAAGGGGTGAGAAATCTAGTAGTGCAACAATTATTGCTTTCCCTCTATCTCGTTTTCACTTAATCACATCAGGGGCTCGATTAGTGTTGTATGTATTATTACATTGAGAAATACTCTTGCTTTATCATGCTGCCAAAAACAATATACAAGTAAACTAAAATTGAATACCAAATGCTAGCTAGTGCATTGCAAACACATTACTAGGGGTGGTGCGACCACCCTTGAAGGTTAAAGTAGTGGTTGAACCACCTCTGAGGTCAAAGTGAGTGACACAGCCACCCCTCAAGGATTGATGTCTTCGGTGGTTTGTGGGTTCATACCCTCAGTGGTTAGTGGCGTTGAGGTTGGTGGCGGCTCCTTGTAGTCCTTGCTATCATTTCGATTCTTAGCTGACGAGGTAGGCGATTGGATTTGAGGGCTGGTTTGGTTTCAAATTTTTGGGTTTTGGCAGATGTGCTCGATAGTATCGTCCAAAATTTCAAATTTTCACCTAAGCACAACGAATGGTCTGGATTTAAATAATTGATGAAATTTCCTTATACTCACCCTTCTTCCGTGGAATGTTTTAGATTGTTTGTTATAGGATTTTATAACCTTCAACACCACCCCACCCCCCACCCGATAGAGGACACTCGAGAAAAACATTTATTTTTCCCCCCAAGAGAAATCACCCAAACCATCGAACAAAAAAGATGGATTTAGGATTCTAGAAGCAGCATTTAGATCTTAATTTGAGTCTTCCAATTGAAACAACTTTTTGGGTAAGGGATTAAAGCCCTGTACACTAGCGAACTAGGTTGAGTAGCATTCTACCGACTGTTTAGCCAGCATTGTTTGGTGAAGTAAATGAAAGCCTTCTCTCAAAACTAAAAGCAATTTTTCTTTTTCTTTTTGGGTTTTTTTTTTTTTTTTTTTTTTTTTTTAAGACTAATCACAATATTTGCTCTACTGAGGTTGTAACTTTCCACAAGGCTGATAGTATACCTGTGACTGTATAATCTCACTACACTGAAAATTTGTGCCACTGTAAAGCATCCGAGCAAAGAATAATGCTAAAAACCTAAGATTACAAAACTATTTTCCTGTGATGAAGCCGACAACAAAACTCTCGGATAACAATGTCACAAGAAATTCTAAGGTAGTGTAAAAATGATACAGGATTAAGCTACAGGAACTCCAATTCCAGACTACAGATTGGCAAACCGGCCAGAGCCAGATCCTTTCCTTCTTCGACGTCGCTTTTGTCGAATTCGCCAAAAGCCCAAAAATAACATAATACCTGACAAACAATAGCAAAGCAATTAAAAATTGACGCAAATCTACAAACATAAAAAATTTGGACATCAAATGCCGATGATCACTAACCAGTTACTGCAACTACTGCAGGAACAAGCCAATGACTAGCACCTAGCACCGGCATGTCAAGCTGCAAGAAGGGAGGAAAAATGGGTTAATTCAAGTTATAATACTAAAATAAACTGTGCTAATAAGAAAGAGAAAAGAGCACTTGATAATGGAAGATGGACAAATCCATTCCATTAGTAGACATGACCAAAGTTTTTGTTTCTAACCTCATCCCTGTTGAACAGGCCGCCCAAGTATCTGTTTCCTGAATCACCATTATTTTTCACTGGCAACTTGGGACGCCTCAAATTGGAAGCGTCTCCTGTAGAGTTTAAACTCCCTGAATCAATGAAAGGATAACCAGGCAATTTTCTTCCCCTAATCTGTAAATTGTATCCCTTAGTTCCCCATATTTCATATTTGGAGTCACGCTTACAGCTCAATTCCTTTCCCATTACAGCAGAATATGTTGAGAAATTTACATCAGTTCTGCGAGAAGGTAATTGGTTGTCTTCTACATACAAGGGTGTGTATTGTTTAACTGAATCAGAGAAAAGCACCGGATCTCTAATGCTCCCACTAGTGTACTCTAAAATTTTCCTCAAAAGCCAATAACAGTTGGTAACCATATGGCTGCTGTCCAAACAATTGGAGTCTCCATATACTGCAATGCGACCTTTGCCCTTATCCATAAGACCAAGAATGGGAGAGTCTGCCTGCCATTTGATAGACACCATATATTAGTATTTGCATAGACCATATAATTTCGAAATATGGAAACTGATGCCTGTGAGAAAGAGAAATTTGTCGCCCTAAAAATGATGAAATCAAAAAATTGGCTCTATTAGTTGGACTTAATTTTAGACTTATTTAATATTTCATTTCATATTTTACTCCCTCCATTCAAGTCAATACATGGGCAAGAATAAATAATCTTTCCGTTACATTAAAGTTTTCAAAATACCAAGATCAAGTGGCAGACATGAGTGCGGGTGATAGCAAACAAATATGGCCCACCTAAGGGCATTTGAAAAAGAGTGTTCTATTTATGTTGTTTCATTAACTGCCATTTATCATGTAAACTCCCATCTATTGTTGTCCTTCACATTTTTCGGCAAAACAAGTTTAAACTTAAAAGAAAAAGAAAAAACAAAAAAAGATCCTAAAACATTTTTCCATTTCAATGGCATTAGCATTGTGCTCCATATTGGTTCATTTTTTTCTCAATTCATCATTATTATTATCCAGCTGTTTTCTGAAACATTGCATTTTAGACTTAACAACTGAGTTAATAAAATAGTTAAGTGGCAAGTTAAACATCTTGTCATGACTAGAAGAACATAAAATTTTAAAACATTGATTCACCAACTGACATATTTCCACTCTTTAGAATCAATGAGGCAACAAAATAGAAGCTGCTTGCTGCTCACCTTAGTCATGCCAGAAGTCAACAATACATTTTGAGTGGCTCCACTCTCTGAGCTATCCAGGAAAGGGAAGCTGTGCACAAAACCACCTGCAGGAAACCTCACAATATCTGTTCCAGACGCATATCGACTCTGCTCACCGTCAATAGAAAAATCACCATTTAGAATCTTATCTCCAAAAGCAATCCCGAATGGAGCCAAAAGATCATTCAGCGCTGGAATATTTGCGCCTCCAGTAACTGGAGTCCACCAGCTGCGTGTGTTATCATCAAAAAATCTCATTTTAACCATTGTGTCAACATTATACCACTCAGCAAATACAGCCAGCCCCAATCCACTGCTAATAACATCATCCCTCAGTTTTTCAATCTCCTCCTCAAAGTACTCATCTTCAAGATCTACCAACATAAGTGTCCCGTACTGGTGAGCATCAAAGCATGTAAGAGGTGAACCAAGAGTTTCAACATAGTATCCAGCCTCTCGTAACATGTTGAACATAATATGAAAATTTGTATGCAGGTGATCTCCATGCCAGTCGAGGATGTCATTACGAACATCCAGAGAGTCTCTTGGAATATAACCAGGAGGATACTTAATACTGTGGAACTGGTCCCACAAAACACGTTTTGATCTTGCTGGAGTTGGAATCACTTTTAACTTCAAATGAAGCACACATGTGCTAATCCGATTGCCCTTCTCTCCTTGAGTTGGAGGACTGTACACCTGAAGAGTGACATTGCCTTCAATCTCTCCAGAAAACTGGGAGCCTTCTTCCTTAATTTGCATGTGAAGCGCTAAATAACCAGTCCAAGGCCAAATGACCTCCGAATAAGTAAAGTGAATGCTTAAAAGATTCCCTTCATTATTGGAAGGATGCCATATTGGCTGGCTTTCAACATAGCCAATTACACCCATACCATTCAGAATAGTGGCATTAAAGATAACAGGCATGGCACCTGCATAAAGTGATTGGCGACAAAAAGGCCAGGAATAAGGGCAATCTGTATAATCCAGAACACCAGGAAAGATGCTTGCCCGTGGTTGGTAGTTCTTAAGGATTTCGAATGATTCTAACCTGACAAATGTTAAAAATTAGAACTTAAAATGGAAAGTCTAAAAGATACTGATGATAACATTGAAAACACCAACCACAATAACTCAGAAACTAAATCTTTGCATAAAAACAAGGGTGCAGCTAAATAGGAAAGCTTACAGATCAACTCTGCCTGCACCCTGCTCATACATATTGGGACCTGAAAGCTTTGCAGCTCCCTCGACCAATGCCTGTTTCATGCTTGCCGGATTTAAAATATCTTTCCGGCTGCTTTCAGGGATGACGCTAACAAGCAAGCATACAACACCGGCAACCACAGGACTTGCCACACTAGTGCCTGATAAACTTTTACAACCAGTACTGATTTTGGAACCCATAATTTCCCGTCCATATGCAACAACATCTGGCTTCACACGACCATAACTGTAAATACAAAACTTACATAGTTAAAAGCTTTGAGTACCATAACAAAGCATGTACAGGGATGAAGTAAAGTGAAGATTCAAACATGACATTGAAAGCCTTGTTAAGAGAAGCACTGAGGACAAAGGACCAACAAGATATATTAAGAACCATCAGTGTCAGCTTAAAAAGGCATAGGGAATGACACAATGACTATCTTCTATGAATAAGCAAGGACTTTGAACTCATTTACAATTGGAAACTAAGTAGACGGAGTCATAAACCAAAGAAACTTGCTTAAAAGAACAATACAGTATCTTATTAGAAAAGGTCAAGAACAGGGGCATAATAGGACTCGACAGTTAAGTTAGGCAGAATGAATCGTTGGAGTGACAATGTAACTCTCCATTTTAAAGAAGATTATAAGTATAGATGTACAACTTTACACCAACAATTACAAACTAAGACTGTAAGCAATTTAGAGAAAAAAATGGAATCCGCACAACTTTCACAAATTTAAGTTTTGCTCGCATAATTTGCAAGATTTGCTCTCCATGTACCGTCACGTTACTCAATAATCCAGAGGGGTAGGAGTGAGGGGAAGGGAAGAAACCAAAATGATTTTTGGACAAGGGATTGCAACATTAAGTGAATCATAAAAGACTAGGTTCAAGGACATAGGTTCATAGGTTTTGGTTCAGGAGCAAGTCTATGTTTAGATACACGCAACCCCAGTCGTTATACATAAAAGACAAGATTGAGTAACCCAGTCTTGATTTTGTATGCTTACATTATAGATTCCAGCATAACCAGAAGATATACAACTCACAACCATGTAGAGTAGAACCCAAAATAGATTTACCAATAGACTTCCCAAGTACCTTTAGTATTGCCAAAAGAGACGGATAGATAGACAGCGCACACACGCACACAAAGAAATAAAGGAAATAAGAAGCAGAAATATATATTTTAACAACCAAAAGAAAGAAAAAAAAATCCAATCTCTGGACAAACTTCAGATCTATGAAATGAATGGTTATAGTGTACCCATGAGGAATCTCCCAAGTACTCATGCCACGTGAAGAAAATGACGCTATGTGGTCACTATAGTCAATGCCACCAACACCAATGACATCACTTTGGTCCGCTGGATTGTTTAAAGTGCCATAAAGTGGTCCATCATTTCCGATTGCCGAAACCATAATTATGTTATTTGCTGTTATTTCCCAAACCTAGAGAACAAAGCAACATTAACCTATGTAAAAGGGGAAAAAAGGTGATTGTGACAAAATTAATCTAGCAACCAAAACATGATTTGTGAATATCAGGTAGTACTAGCATTGGCCATTGTGATGGAAGAAAGTAACTGCACAGGTATTACGTTAACACATAACAGGCTATGCTGAAAATAACAAATTTATTATAGATGATTAAGATGATATGATTCTTTTAAGTTTTTCAACGGTAAGTAAATAAATTATGGACTCCATATTACCCCAAACGGAGTAAATAAACTATGCAGCAAATAGACAGCAGAGCGGGTTGATGATACAGGGGAGTTCATCGTGTATTGTTTCTGACATTGGCTCAGGAGGTAACAGTGAAAGGAAAGGTTTGGGGGTGAATGGGTCATTGGACGTGGGTATGCCTTTGGAGAGCTCATCAGCTCAGAGGGTCCATTATCATTTGGGTGATCAGTTTTGGCATCTGGTTGTAGATGTTGGACAAAAGAACATACCATTTTTGAATTCTTGATCTGGAACCCCTCTGGCGATCTTGGAGAATGGGGTGGGGAAAGTAATAAATTTTCTCCTTTTTTTAAAACCTATTATATCCAATCTTATCAAGTCAGTGAGACATAACAAGCCAACACCATCTTACCTTCTCCACAAACGGGAGATCCAAGTAATCAGGTCCACCTATACTCAAATTCAATACATCCATATTGGTTGCAATGGCATAGTTGAACGCATCAAGGAACCATGACGTGTATGATACCTGCAAAAGGCTGAATAAAATCTTCTCATAATCTCAACAAGTTTTCTTGACAAAATCAAAAGTAAAAAAATAGTGCAATAAACATATAATGTATTAAATACAAACTTTTCAAAAACTTCCTGAAAACGTATTTTAGTGAACCATTGAAAGATAGATCAGTCATTTTACAAGTCGTACTTGGCTTTCTCAAACTTTGAATTATTTAAAAATCCTAAGGATGAACTGCAATTCAGAATTGCACATAATGATTGTAGAACTTGAAACCAAATATAGAGGATAGAAAGTAAGACGTCAATGCAACTTCAAGTCAGAATGGTGTAGATAGAAAGCTAAATATAAAAACACACAAGCAGTAACACCAGCAACAATGTGCATTACCTGTGCATCAGTAAATACACGAAAAGCATAAATCTCGGTATCTGGAGCAAAACCAAGACACTCTGCATCTCCACCAGCAATAACACCAGCAACAAATGTCCCATGTCCGAGATTGTCATTTAGTGTATCCTCATTTGTCCAGTTTGTACGCTCCTGAACATAACCTCAAAACTAGTAATCAACTCCTCCACCAAAACCTCATCTAAAAGCACATCTAAAGTTTGCTTACAAAGGAAATAAAGACACTAAACATAACAAAGAAACAAAGAACACTCTGAAGGATTCTCCCTATCGGTAATACCTTGATATTACGAAAATGTGGGTGATTAGCTCGAATGCCAGTGTCAAATATGGCCATTTTGACTTTTGCACCAGTGTACCCTTTTGACCACAGAACTTCCGCTCCAAACAACGAAGTAACTTGAGATCTCTGCAACCATTATAAAATGGATGTTGGAGCATAAGAATACATCCAGAACTTGAAAGGCCATTTTCTGGGCACATCAAAAAGAAGTTATCCATGTTCTAGTTTACATCCACAAGCAGCAAAAGATTGTAGATTCTAGTAAATATCTGACCTCAATATATAAATTTTCACAACGTTCAGAATTGTATCTTTGGAAATACGACATAGATTATTCAAAAACGAACAGAAACACTCGCATTACTAGCTTCCAGCACCATAGAAACTATATATATCATAAGAAAGAACCAATTACAAACACGAAGTTGACAAATGCTCCATATCAATTACCAAGAATTTGGCAAGCATCAAATTTCATATTTTTCACTAACAAATACACGCGGGCTCTTCACATCTTGCAAGTAACCAAGTTGTCCAAACGAAAACAAAAAAGAAAAGACATAAATTTCCCGAAATTTCATTTTCCCCTTTCCCAAATTTTCCACCAATCAAACAAAACCCAAATCACAACGATCAAAGACAAAATTACCTGCATCAAGAGCTGGCGTTCCCATCTAACCGAAGCATTACTGATAGCGGAGTGAGGATCGCCCTCGCCCTCGTTAAATGACATCGCCGTGAAAATCTTCCCCGGTCGCTTCTTCCCGTCCACAAAAGCCCCAACCCTAGCCCTAGCCCTCTTCTCCTCCCAAAGCAAATCCCTCCTGTAGCTCAAATCCACATTCACATCCTTCACCAGACCCAACTTCCCAATCTCCCCAACCACCCTCTCAATCGCGAACTCCTGGATCGACACCAACCCGAAATCAGTCGGGTACTTGGCGGCCGCGTTCTTACGCTCGATCCATTCCCAGCCGTCGGATCGAACCCCCGATTCCAGATAAGCTCGGTGCTCCTCCGCGTGCCTATACTGGAGGAACCGGACGATGTAGTAGTTGCGAGGGGCTTGGGGTCGAGGCAGAGTCGAATTGGGTAGTGAGGGATTTAGGGTTAGGGTTTGAGATGCGAGAGGAGTGGGTCTGAACCGGAGGAGAGAGAGGTAAATGGAGATGACGAGGAAAGCGAGTGATAGGCACGTGAAGGTAAAGGAGGAGGAGGAGGTTTGGCGGGTGATCATGGCGGAGAAGGTGAAATGGAGCTGGGTGAGAGTTGGCTGATTTGGCGGGAAAGTTCCCACATCGGAGAGACTGTTGCGTTGAGCCTGCCTGATGCCTCTTTGTTCTGGTTTCGTTTCGTTTCGTTTCTTTCTTGCGTTTCTCTGTCTTATAAGAAAATGTTCAAAATATCATTTTTTGTTATGATCAAATCCAAAGAGTGAGTGGTTGGGCTTTTTGTCTTTGGGAAAGAGGAGTGCGACACGCTGCACACGCACATCTACTGTGCACTCTCATTTACATACTCTGTGAGTGCCACGTCAGGTTTCCACTATCCCATATCTTCCCCCATTCCGCCAAAACCTCTTTCCAAAATCGCGTGCCGTGACGCCGCCCTCCCCCCACAACCACCATACGCCGCCGCCAACATTTATTTCCGTGCGACGCCTCTTCACATTCGAGTCCTAGATTTCTCTCTCTCCGTATCGTCTACAAAATGAATTAGTCAATAATAATTTTTTTCCTTCTCTCTTTTGCAGATAATAATAAGTTGCAATAAAGAAAAGTAGATAATCAAAACGGCGGCATTTCGTGGACACCATCCCTAGCTTGAGCAACACTACCACCGGAGTGCACAGTGCACAGTGCCCACAGCAAATTATGGCGCGAGGCCTAACCAGAACCACCACGTCAACCTTCATATCCACGTCCGTCCCCAAAACAACACCACCAATATGCAAACACCCATTTGTATCCAATCATCGTTTCCCTCGACCTCGCTCTGTTACTTGGACTCGGTTTCTGTGTAAGTGCTCTCGTGCTGCCGAAGACCCCGTCGACATGTCCAAGTACAAGGAAGCTTTCTCCAGGCGAATGGCCATGGCTGGCCTCAAACCCCACCACCGAATCGGTCAGTCACTTTCTCTTTTCATGCCTGTTTGGTTCTTGTGAAAATGTAGGGGAAGATGGGAAAAAGATCGAATTTTTCATTTAAAAAAATCGATTTTTTTTTTTTTTTATAATAGTCACTATTTAGGAGGAAGGAAACAAACGAAACCCACTTGGCTGAGCTATGCCTTATTCAATTACGTCCCTTGGTTTAGTTATGGTTTTAATTTTGACTCTTGGGTTATAATTTGGCCTAATTAATGATATGTATTAAAGTTTCTTTTTGTTCAATCTTTGGCCCGAGTTTGGCTTGTTTAGCTGTTTACATCCCGTTTTCCTATCGAAAAGAAAAAAGGGTTTGTATCTTTTCTTAATAAATTGCTGAATAAGTTTTTGGAGAATCAGAAAAAAGAAAACAAAATTTTTAATCTTAATTCGGTTTCATCATTAGCATAGGAAGAAAAAACCCATTTGAGTCTTTGACTGGCAGCCTGAGGATTTTGTTGAGTGACTGAAATTTGTTTCGTTGATGTTTAGCTTTGGGAGTCTCTGGAGGCCCTGACAGTATGGCACTTTGTGTTTTAACTGCCAGTTGGAAAACCAATGGCCTTAATGCTGCTGGAGAGAGTAGTGGTTTCATTGATGGGATTTTGGCAATAATTGTCGATCATGGGCTACGTGCCGAAAGCAAAGATGAGGCAAACATTGTGAGCAATTGGGTTTCTCAAATGGGTACACTTTGCACTGACATCCTTTTGGCTCCCCCCTCCCACTCTTTTTGGTTTAATAGCGTGTATTGAGTTTAGATATTCAATGACAATAGGCTGGGGCTTATATGAACTTTGTGTAGGAATCAGATGTGAGATTGCCCATTGTGATTGGCTAGATGGTAGGCCAAAACAGGGTCACTTGCAAGAAGCAGCTCGGGACAAGAGGTATTTATTTATTTATTTGTCCTGTTTGCAGATTTAGTTAGGCATCTAATACTTCTCTGGGTTTTATTTGATCTTTTAACTTGAATAGAAAAGATTCAAACTATGATCTAATTTGATGACGAGCAGTTGCTTGATTTGCAAATTTGGAAATTGGGTTGAATTTCAGGTATCAAACTTTTCAGAAAGTTTGTGACCAACATCAGATTGGTGTTCTGCTTATTGCGCATCATGCAGATGACCAGGTTCGACCAACAAAAGTCTAACACACTCTCTCTCTCTCTGGGTCTCTGCTCATGCATGTTCTCGTGTGCATGTGAGCACACGCACAGGCGCATGGCATACGCGTTAGTGCGTCTTACATGTTCAAGTTTATGGTTCTTAAAATCATTCTCAGTCCACTAGCAGGCATAGACAGTTTTGTTTCTAGAATGCAGAAGTTCCTTATTCATAAATTCAAAATTGAAAGAAATAATCTGTTTATGTTCTTGTGTTTATGGTGCTTTGTCCTCATCTAAGTTGATTTCAACTTTGAAGGCTTGTTACAAATGCTAGACATAGTGATTCTGAGACAAAATGCAGGCTGAGTTATTCATTCTTAGACTATCTCGCAATAGTGGTGTGCTTGGACTTGCGGGCACGCCTTTCACTTCTCAAATTTTCTCTACACATTCACATTCTTTTGGTGGAGTCTCAAATAATCATGGGATTCTTCTTGTGCGACCACTCCTGAATTTTTCGAAAGAAGATATGTACAAGGTTAGTAGTGTAGAACTGTAGAAGACACACATTGTCAGTTCAATCTGCATATTTCTTGAGTTTGGTACAGAAATTGTGTTGAATAATTTATCTTTTGCAGATATGTCTTTGGGGTAATCAGGAATGGGTGGAAGACCCAACAAATCAAATTCTTTTATTTGCTCGTAATAGGATTCGAATGTCATTAAGGGATTTGTCATCATGTGAGTTGACTGAAATGATAGCTTTCATGGTGTAGTTTAAATCTTTAAATGTCTACCATAAAATGTGAAATTTTTCTCGCTTTTTTTTTTTTTTATTAACTTCTTTTTCTCTGCTGGCAAAAATATAACATTATCTGTGCATTGCATGATTTGCTAACTCCATTGAGGTGCTGTATGTAATATCTCCCTATTTAGGGGGTGCTTGCACAACTATTCTTAATTGCAAACACGAGCTTGACATATTCAAATAACTTGTTGCTTACTTTTCAGGCATCTTCAAGTCTGAGCTACAAGCAGTTATCTCTGCCTGTCGAAGAACACGCTCATATATTGACCAATTTTGTAATAAATTGATAAACCAGGCAGTGGTCGTTATAAATGTAAGCAGATTTTTTGACTGTTTGTATTTCAATATCTATATAATAGACTAATTTTTGCATTTGAATTTAGTAGAGCAATACAAAGTTCTTTATGTCGTTAATCCTACCCATTATATTATTCCCTGTCTTGACCTTTTCTTTTCTTCTTCTTCTTTTTTTTTTTTTTGTGGGGGGGGGGTTCTACTGGTATTTCTGCCTGCAGCAGGGGTATGCTGTTATTGATTTGCGGATTCTTAATCCATCAAAAGTGGAGGACATATGCCTGTCAAGGTTTCTTGCTTTGGTTTTGCAGGTACCACAATCCTTAGCATGTATGTCTTCTGACATCTTCATTAGATGTCATTATTTTCTTAAGAACTCTTCTAATTTGAATTAAACATGTCACTGCTCTTGTTAAAACTATATTCATTTGAATCTTTCAGTTCATCTCGCAAAGGCATAGGCCAGTTAGAGGAAGTGCTTCAAAATTGCTGTTGGACTACATTCGTACTTTCCCATGCAAGGTACATCCACTTTCACATATATATGTTTCTTAGTTCTTCATGAAATCATCTATGGGTCTCGCTCGTTGTTATATATTCCAAATGCAGAGCAAGTTTGGCATGCAAATTAGACACAAACATGTCTGGCAGTATATTTGATAACCTTCTCAAGCTTTCACAAATATCCATATTTCATGCGGTAAAAATTCAGTTATAAAATCATGTAGAAGTTGTTATACATTATTAAATCTTTTACATTTGATAATTGTCTGTTTTAAGGATGTAATTTGCACTTCTTTCCAGAAAAAATCATTGAAGATTTTGAGAATAGAAGTTTGAAACTCCTTACTTCTAATGTTCTGACTTTGCTTTTGAAGTCGCACATTTCTCTTACTAAGCCTTCTACCTCAACTTGATCAGTTACCACTCTCTCTCTCTCTCTCTCTCTCTCACACACACACACACACACATTTACTATGTCTCTCTTTATAACCCCTCCCTTATTAAAACTCTAATTGCTTTTGGGAATCTGACAAATGTATGTAATTTTCAGCATATATAGTTGAACTTTTTACGGAAATTGGAAACCAGTACTTAAAAAAAAAAAAAAAAACATTATTTGTTCCACTAAGCTGGAAATCAGTGTATACTGATATCCAATTTAGAGAGCAAATGATTATTTCAGTAGCAGATTTGTTTATTAAAAAAGTTGTTAAAGAGGCATTATTACTGCAAGGTAAGTGTGAAAGTTATTAAACATTTATATTGTAGAAGGAATTTTCCATTGGTTATTTTTACTTTACTAATAAAACTAGGTCCATGCTGTAAACTATTAGCTACAGCATTGAACATTGTTGTGTTTTGGTCTAGGTAATTCTACTTTCATGTTTTCCCATTCATTTCCTGTTATTAGTCCATTTAACTGAGCGTTTTATTTTTTAAGCTTTCCTAAAACTAAGAGCTTGGCCACTGTGAATGTCACCTTGATGGCCTTTCCAATGTAAGTGGAAGATGTCACAATTCTTGATCTCTGGCTTCAGAATCCAAACTTTATTGAATTGTTTTCTTTTTTCTTTTTTAATCTTCACTAGTGTGAGTCTGTGTGTTTGCTTGGGACTGTGCTTTCCATTAAGCGTAAAGTGGTAGACTGGTGAGTGAGTGTGCGTTATGTTAAGCAAATGACCTGTATCCAAATCATTTTTAATCTTTATTGATTCTTGATTCTGTTTTGCCTCTCAGACCTCCCTTACGGCAGCTGGTTGTTACCTTTGTCCAGCTCCAGGATCTAAAGGCACCAAAACCCTGGTTTGCTGTTCTGTTGATTGTCCTTTGCCTTCAAAAACACAACCATTCCATGCATGCACTTATGGAGAACAGGAACACTGTGTTCCATGTGAGTTAGAGCAAGTTATAGCAGATGGAAAGTTGTATTTAGATCAGTTGGTTCTAGATGAATCCAATGTGCATTTTTTGAAAGTAACATCAGAATCAATTTTAACTGAAGCCAAAAGACTTGGTATGCTCAGTGAGTCAACGTACAGGAATATTCTCTTATTGGAAAGGGAAGAAACCAAACGCTTCAAGTCCAAAACTGAAATCTCATCTGATTCTAAGTCAAAGCATGGGTTCAAATCTGTCAATGCATTGCAGAGTGAACCACTTCAACTAGGGTATGCATGTTACTTCATGAGCAGATACTTAGTCACATGGAAATTGAATGAGGGAAGTGATGGCCGTGCATTTTCTGAGAAAGCTAATTATGACTTGGATTTGGGAGGGGAAAGCTGGCAGTGTAATTCCAGGTCTTGTGTAGTTAGCCCCCACATGGTAGCTGAGGTGCGACACATGGTTGAATCTGATTGGCTGTATCTTGCCAAGTTGTCGAAATGTGTGAGTACTTTGGATAAATTTCAACAGCAAGGAGTTCTCTCAACTGATAGAGTGGAGCAAATACCAGAGAAGATAGGTCGATGTTTGGAGTATGCAAGGTCATCAGCGCAAAGAGCTATCTTCTCATTGAAGTCTATTCCAGTTGCTGCAAGAGGAGGCTTACCTGTCCTAGTCAATCCTCAAGGACTGTTACTAAGCATCCCAGTAAGTGGACCCCTTTCAATTTTCTAACAGAGACGAATCTATACACAAATTAAGTTCCTTCTCATTTCCTTCCCTTTTTAAATCTTAAAGCAAAAACTTTATTCTGATTTCTTATGAAAATTGAAACTCTTCTCATTAGACCCTATTTTCTCCGAACCTATTTATTAAAGCAATAAGACTTATTGGCCTTTGCCCCCCTTCATTAAATTTCTGGAAATCTTGTGGTGCCCGTTTTGGCAGCAGAGACTCCACTCTGTATATCTTAAAATTATATTTAGATCATAAAAAGACAGGCCTCTAACTTTATTTCCTTTCATCAAATCTTGTTTGTATTTAGCAGTTGCGTCCTCTAAGACCTGACAATCGTATATTATTTTCCTTTCAGAGCATTGGCTTCAACAGTTGCCCTTGCTTGGTTGTATCTGCAGAATTCAAGCCAAGAGTACCACTTGGGGGAGGTCATAGTTCGTTTATCTAGTCTCCGTACATAGCTTAGTCAACTATCAGATACACCACGGAGGCCAGCACGTCTTTTTGACTTTTGTTCGAGTATTCTTCAAAGTATAGCGAAAAGTTGGTTTGTAAGCATCAAAACTCAAGCAGCATGATTACAGAGTCTTAGTTTTTAGGTTTTCAATTTTAACAATTAACTCGTGCTCAGCAACTGCTTCACTTCGGGGTGATGGTATGAGTCACCTCCTCATCTTTCTCCTTTTTTTTTTTTTTTTCCTTTTTTGTACATGTTGTGTTGGCAGGTGTGACAAGGTAAACCGTTCACATAGTAGATGGACTATTAAGTATTTAGATAGTAGGACGATGGAATGACCGATTTTTAAAAAAAGTTAATTGTCAAAATTAAATATCTAAAAATTAAATTGAAATTTTAAAAAAACCTAGGGACAAATTTTGTTTTCCTTTTTTTTTTTTTTAAAAGAAAAAGAAAAAGTACATATACCCCTCAAATTACTACCCTCATTGTTTATGCCATGTTCAAAATGCAGTCCATCATCCCTGGTATCTTTCCTCTCCCCCGAATCTCGTTTCTCCAACTCACGCCTTTCCAGAGTTGCCCCTTCTCCCATCTACCAGATCTTCCTCCCAAAATTGCAGCCCGATTCATGCCTTGATTAACTCCTTTCCCACTTTCTTCCACACCTTCCTCTTGCCTCCCAATTTCCTCACTTTGCATCGCCACTGAGGGCATGTTCCTCCGCTTTGATTTGCCTGCCCCAGATGGCCTTGTAGCAGATGCCCTTAGCTAGGTTCCAAATTGTATTGGCTTGGCTGCTCCATGAAGCAATGTTTCAGTTATCTCCAGACATCCTTTCTCGCCATGCTTGATCACACCACAGTTGAAGCAAAACCTTGGTAGACGTTTGTACTAGAAGGTAACCCAGATCTTCTTGGATTGTAGGTTCAACATCCTTCCATGAACTAGAGGTTTTGTGAGATCCGTTGGTTTCCTACAAAGATTTGGTTTGATAATCCATTGGACGATGCACTGATTTCCTTACTTCCATTCTTAGAGACCATGTTTGATGCTAATGATGTCCGTCCCATCATTGGCAATAGATTCAATAACAAGGAATAAGAGCCCTTTTTTTTTTCTCATTAGCTTGAATATGGTAGCCTCTTGACCCTCCTGTCTATTTTAAAGCAAAAATTGGCTTCTAGTTTAGGTGCTCAATACTATTTCCCTCTTAATTGAGTTCTTGAGATAATTAGATATACAATGAACTATTGTTTGTCTAATTGTTGTTTCAGCTCTTCGTGCTTCTCCCTTTCTTTTTCTCTTCTCAACTGACAACCCTATGGATTGGTTTGTCTAAATTTGTTAAAATGTACAGTCCAAGTTGCTATTTTATTCGTAAGGAGTTGTATATGAATTGCTATCATATTATGAAATGTAATTCTTGCAGATTGCTACTTTCTTTCCTATCTTATGACCTGAATTTACGTTTATAGTTTCTCATTGCTCTTTATTCTTCTATCTTTTTTGAAGAGAGATAAGAAGTTTAAACTTTGGCCTTTGAAATCTCTGGAAATGATTTTATCCTTTCTACTTGCCTCATCACTTCTGTGATATTGTTTGAGGTTTTTCGTTAAGTTATTGTTCATGTTAGCAAATGATTAGCAAGTACACTCGGTAAAATTACTTTCTTTTTCTTCACTGACACGTGGCTCGAAAAAAAAATCAAATAATTAAGCAAAATGTCTACTCCCACGAATCATTACTCTACTCCATTGACGGCGCGTGGGAAGAGTGAATCCTCTGGGCTAAAAAAAAAAAGTGGATTTTTTGTTCTTTTTGTTGGCGCTGTTAAATGGAGGGGAACAACTTAGAAAGGGTTGTGACCTTCTAAGCTTTAGCGTGAACTATCACCAATGAAAAATGCTACAGTATTTACTAATTTTTTTTTTTGATTCTTTTATTTCTCAAAATTACTATTGGATTTGTGGTCCTCATATGTGTTCACATATGGAGATTACAGATTCAATGGTGAGAAATAGAAAGATGGGAGAAGGACAAAAAAAAAAAAAATAGCATTTCTCATCACGAATACATTTTAACACAACATCATTATATTCTAACTTATCCCACAAAAAAAAAAAAATCTTTAAATTCAGTATGTAGCTAAGTAATTCCAAAGATAATCACAAGTTGAAAAAAAAAAATTAGTTAGCTTGTTATTCATTACTATTAATTTAATATGGTGTTATTCTTTGAAAGAAAATTTTCATTTTTTTTTTATTTAGTTTTTTGCTAGTTGTGGGAGTTTATTGGTTTGGATATAGTTATTACTTATTAGTGAAATTAGAACCACTAATTACACTTTTATAGACAAAACTCTAAATGAATATAATTTGGATAAATCTATGTGTTTTTCCTGTCAATGTCATGATGCAGCTTCAAAAGTTTTGACAATGCAATTTCCTAAAACAACCGGGAGAATTTGATGTCCACCTTGTTTTTTCGTAGTAGTAAAACTATCATCCAACACCTTGAACTTTGTAGGATTACGGAAACCATAAGTTGGTATTTGTTAGGGTTTGATGGCCAAAGCAACGGGATCAATTGATGGAATATGGAATTATTGACCATCAAATGAAGTTTAATTATTATTTAAATAAGTTCTTTTATGGCTTACCTTCTTTGGATTCCATGTGGTTAGATCACATGTGTATGAGGACACTTTTTTTTATCTTATGCTAATCAAAAGCTAATTATTTTTTGGGAAAAATATACTTTAGCCTCCTAAACTATGACCACATTTTCATTTACGTTTTCAAACTTTAAAAAGTGACATCGAAGCTCCCTAAACTACTACCGTGTGTCAAATTAGACACTTTTATTTTTGTCTCCAAAATGCCCTTGAAGTTATTAAAAAATTACCATTTGAAAAAAAAAAAATTAAACAATCAGCTCCCTCAAAGTAGTCGATTTATCATTTTTTATGTTTTATTACTAATGTGTTCGCATCAAAGAGTGAAAGATCGAAATCCATATTAGATGTGGAGATTAGCTCGTACAAAAATTGCACAATACTATCATCAATATTTTCTTTTAGTGTAATCATTAATATGTTACAAGGGTTCATTTTTATGTTATTTAAAAAGATAAAATTGTTTCGTTGTTAAATGATGCTTGCCATTGTTTTTTCCTCTCTTATGATCATTTGTAATAATCAAGGGTTGGATGGTCTCTTATAACTAACAGTAATAATTAAGCTTTGATACTACATATGTGAGTCAAGTGATGGAAAGAATACTAGATTTGGGAGCCATGCTATGCATTTGTAAGGTGTTAGGTGATGGTTTTACCTCTTGTTCCTTAGTTATAAAGGTGCATGCTAGGCATAAAACTAGAGTGAAAACACCTAATTCTTTGCTGCTAAATAAATGGAGAAAATATGCATGCTAGGCATAAAACTATATGGAAATTAAGTAGGAACAAGTTTTATACTCATACTAAAACTAGATGGTTGCTTGAAATGTCAATGGGCATAAAGATTTCATGAAATTCTTAAAGAAACCAGCCAAACGCACACTTTTACTCACAAGTGTAAAGTTGAACAGTTTTGTTCATGGTTGTTTGGGCTAGAAAGCATTGTTAATTAGTTTGTATGGGTGCTTTTGATGGATTTAATTGCTGATGGAGTATTGAAATGTTGAGTTGTAGTGAGTTATGCATCAATAATGAGGTCATTCAATTGCTGTAAATTTTTAGGAAATTATCAAAAGACCTTGTTATTGCGGTAGTGATGAAAGACAAAAGGGGAAATGTTTTTAATATGTTATTTCATTTGGATTATTTGACGGTAGGATGAAATCTTAGTTTGCTTGAATTGTCATTGTTGTTTTGAGTTAGATTATATATGAATCTGATATATAATGTCTTAAAAATGGATGATATGATTTTCTGTGACGTTGTTGGTTTGATGTCATAGATTATTTGTTGTTGAATAATAAGGAATTGCCGGTTTTATTAGTTGAATTTGGCCTACATCCAAGCTGGGCAATCTTGCTAAACATAGTTCATTTTGGTGTTTTGGTGGACTTACTTGCCTTTTTGGACTAAATAGATTGGACAATAACATGTTTGGGGAGCTGGTTTTTCTATTTTGTTGGATTTTTTGCTCACAAATTGTAGTATGGTGATGAAAGGTTGGAAATAAGTATATCACATTTAATTGAAGTAGTATGCGAGTCAAGGGCATTTTGGTAATTCCAGTTACCGTTGGAAATGGCTGTCGTAGGAGGCCACATGGCTCATTTTATTAGCGTGCAAGCCTAATTTAGTTATCGAGGTTTTGTGTGGTTCATACTTCATTGTCTGTCTAATCAAATCAAGAATTGGGTTTTTTAAGACTGGTCCTACCTCAAACCTTTTTCTCTGCCTGTTTTGAGTCGAAGATAAACAAAAGCAAGACTCGTAAGAGTAATTACACCGTTTACACGTGACATTTGATAGATCCAGAATAAATTTAGTACGAACATGACCCAGGATCCAATCGATTTAAACGGTTACCACTATAGTAGCCCAAGGGAGCCCAAAATGACCTAATGAAAGGCCTCACTAGGGTCCAGCAGGGGCCCAAGAAGACCTATAAGGTCTTCTCCTCTCCTCATAATTCAGGTATTCTTTTCCTCTTACAAACACATGATGACATGAGCCCCTTCTTCAGGCAGCTCCTCTCTCTGACTCTCTCTATTTCTTTCCCCCCAAGTTCAGAGATATTGATTTGGACGTCCCGAGTGCCTTTGGTCTCATGACTGGAGGCCCGCTGACGACGACCCATTTCCTTGTTCTGCAAGAGAATATTAGCCCAAACCGTGCATGACTTTTTTTTGGATCTAACAACATTCATATAATTAAATGAGAACCTCTTAACCAATCAAATGTTCGGTATGTAATTACCAAAGCCTGTTTAAGTTGGGCATCTTTTCTCTTGATTGGTTCAGTTCTGCTTCTACTCTCTAGTTCAACCTATATATAATAATATATATATAATATATATATATATATAATATATATATATATATATAATTATATATAGTGTGTGTGTGTGTGGGGCGCGCTTGTAAGAGTAAGAATATATTAGGTATACGGAATGACTATTCTTTAAAATAGTATTTATTAAGAATGCATAAAGTGAAATTAATTAGTATTAAAATAATCATTTTCATGAAAATAAGAAATGATTATTCATTCGATTAAGAAGAATAATTTAAGAAGAATGACTATTCTCTCAATCGAAGGAATAATCATTTCATCATGAGATTTCAAGACTAATTAATTACATTTATTATATTCTTAATAAAAACTATTCCAAATAATATTCATTTTACATACCAAATAAATCATAAATATGATTAGATGTTGCATAAGAATATACGATGTTATAACTTTTAACAATACTAGTATGGTAACGCAGTAATGAGTATAAATTTTTTGGACTCCAGGGTACTTCTCAAGCGTTTTCAAATAGATGTGAACAATCTAAATTTCAAACAAGCCATGGGACTAGCACGGTTTAATCCGGGTCAAATCAAAGAATTGCCACCTTAACCCGACGTATCTCACTGAGTCACTGCTACTTTTGTAGCTTTCCGTCACAGACCACGAGCCCAATAGGTCCATTTCGTTGGCACAAATCAATCAATACGAGTTTTATACACTCGAGCCCGGTTTCAGTTTTGGACTTTGGAGAATCTGAGAGCATATATACTTCTGAGGATAATAATGGTATTTAGAGCATCTTAACAAGCTCTCTTTAATGAGAGTTTTGCCAAAAATTATAGAAGAAGCTCAAAAAAACGTCTTCCAACAAGCTCTCCAAAATTTTTACAAATTAGTTCTTGTAAAAAAGTTTCTTTAAATTTGGTGCTCATTTTGCTTTCGCTATTGGTTTTATAATATATTTTTTTCTCTTCTCGCGCCTTCTGCAAATTCATCCCCTCACTTTTCCTCTTCACTCTTCTCTTTCGGTCTTTTTATTTTTTGTTTCTCTCTCATTCTCTCTGACGATTTTGAGAAAAAAAAAAAAAAACAACCCAAATCAATCCTATCCAGCTTCAATCCGACCAGCCAAGCACCTCATCCGTTAATATCTCTGTCACTTTCTCTTTATTTTTGACAAATATTGAATTTTTTCATCTGGGTATTCTTTTTCTTCTTCAAAGATTTTATATTTTCATGTGAAAATTCTTTTTCTGCTTTATCTGGGTATTTTTATCTGCAACCATTGTCGTCCTTGTTTTATTCCCTTTAAATAATTAGAAAAATGTCGTTTGAATAATCTCGGTTTGAACGAATTGTTTGAATTTTCTGGGTCACTCGAATATCTGCATAGCCCTAAAAGGGAGAGTGTAAGCCAAGTCCAAGTCTTCTGCTTGATCATTGTTTATCATTCGAATGATTATTTTTGTCGTAGCACGCAACATTATTTGTGATTGAGAACCTCATTCTTCCTCTGCAGAGTATTAATTCGTTTTCAATTAAGAGTATTAAAAGTTGTTTTCAATTAAATGTGAATTGTTAATTTGTTTAATTTGTTTGTCATCAATTTATGTTGGAACTTGGTTCTATTTCTGCATAACATTAGTTTTTATACTCACATTAAATGTGAACCTGTTTTATTTCTGCACCAACATAAGCTTAAAACCAATGTTATGCAAAAATAGAACCAGTCACATTTACGTTGGTGCAGAAATAGAACTGAATGTAGAAGTTCACATTTACATGAACTAGAAATTAAATGTACATAATTATATTAACACAATGTCATGACAGTTTAAGTGGTTGGAAGTGGTTGCTCAAAACCAATAAAAAAAGAATATTTAGTTAAAATAAAAAAAATATTAAGAGAATTTGGTGTACGAAATTTTTTGAAAGTGAAAGTTAAAATAACAAAAATGAGTTTTTTTACTGCTATATCGTTTGAGTTGGGATTCAACTAACATTTTTTAGATGATTGGTTGAGTGCTCAAAGCGATACCCAGACAAAAATTTCGCAGAAAAATGAGACCCAACGTTGTGACAGAGGTAACGATCAAAAACCTTACTCTTCGGTTCCTTTTTTTTTTTTGAAAAAATAAAATAAAAATGATGCCAATCACCATCACCGCCGCTTTACCATTCAGTTATGCTTATTGGGGTTTAAACGATGTCTCTGCTTCGTATTTGTAAACCTAAGAAATATGCTTCTAGGGTTAGGGTTTTGTTATTGAACCAATATTTCTCTTCTTTTGGACGATATGACCGTTTGGTTTCCCAGAATAACCAGTTTAATTAGTCCCATTTTCGACGGGTTTGATTAACCTAGTTCGTTGTAAATTACCCTCACAAAGCGTGAAATTCACGGGCTCTGACACCCTCTGCTAAACCATTTTCGTGGTTCTCAAAGAATAATGATAATGGTGTACGTATGCAATTCAACAATGGTGGAAGATTAATGGTGTTTTCAAAAACAGTGACACTATGGATGGCTCTAGTGAATCAAACCGTCAAAACTTTCACTATGAAAAACAGAGGAAGAAACTGTAGATATAGGATTTTTTGATACAATATTTTAATTCAGCAAATTAGACTAATTTTTTTTATTGATTACTAAAACAGATTGGCAAGGTTAGCCGGTTCATCCAGACAGTCGTTGCAACAACATGTCATTACAGAAAGCTACTGGCAAACAACAGCCTCATAATAGACTCCATACTTCAGTCAGGTATAATCTATCATTTTCCTATTTAGCTCAAGCATTAATGTAGATTGACATTTCTAATAAAAATAAAAATAAAAAACACCAGAGTAGAGAGAGTGAATTAATATGAGGACTTTGGTGAGGAGAGAGATAGACAATAAGTTGGTGTTAGACATGCAAATACTATTTGGGACGTCAATCCAACGACACATATTAACTTTTGTATAGACTACAATTATGATTCATCTATATGTGAAGGGTAGGTTATCTACAATTATGTGATGTGTTTATTTGGAAAATGCAAATTGGATCTCCTCTTTCTTTATAATTTGAGATATGTACACTTTTTTTTTTTTTTTGTTTCTTCAGAACGTCCTTCCAAGGTTAAATTTGTAAGATGGTCACCTCCAACAATGAAACAAAAATTTAAACTTAACACACATGCAAGTCTTTTAGAAGAGCACGTTTTCTTGGGATATGCCCTCTTTGACCATCGTGGCGTACATCTTTTACGGCGTGCAAAAGCTATAAAAATTGAAAATCACACTATGAGAAAGGCTGGGGCAAAAAATGAAAAACCCAATATAGTGGAGGCTGAGGCAAGAGTACTAGAATTAGCTTTATTTGACTTGCAGAAAAGAGGATGGCTACCCGTTGTGGTTCAACTTGGTTGTGCTGTATTGTCTAAAAAGCTTGTAGGTCCGCTGTATACAATAACTTCAAAGGAATTACGGAATATTATTGAACATTGTAAGGAAATCATTGACGAGAAGTGTATCCAAGTCTATTGGACACATCGACGGGCTAATGTATTTTTCAACTCTTTGATGGAATCTGTGAGAATGTACAAAAATGATATCTGTGCCACAGAATTAGATCCTCAGCTATGTCGCTTTACTTGGGACCAAATGTTTGGGCCCTTTAAACCTTATTTGTCTAAAACAACTAACACTTCTCAAGAGCGTATGAAGTATCTCCTGTCAGATGAAGATGGATTCGCACAAAAAATCTTGAGTTGGATTAATATAGGTATGTGAGCCAGCAATTTTTTTTTAAATAATTTCATTCAATATTGTTTATAGTTTTTATTCATTTGATATGAGATAAAAGAGCACATATTTGTTTCTGAAAAACATTTTAATTGATTGTGGGTTTTTTCTATTTTCTCACAGCACTGAATAAGGAGAGGATTCCAAGAGAAATCATATTTGAGATTTCTACGACGAAGGGAGTGCGATTAGTAGAAAGATATTTGAGTATACTTGCTCAGAATTTGTCTTTTTTTTTTTTTGTTGTTGTTTTGAATTAGAAAAAAGTCGAAAGTTCAATTGAATTCTTACTTTTGTCTTGGTGCAGTGTCAATAACTCCTGCCGACAACAAAGCCTCATATCCTACTCAAGAGCAAGTCATAAATATGTTAATTGATATTTTGGAACATTTGGAACCTATTCCGGTCCCAGTAAGTTCAAAAAATTATTGTTGAAATCAATTCGCTACATATTATAGTTTTCAGCGCTTGTATAACATTAATGATTGATTTATTCAGCGGACTATCGTTATGTACTTGCAGTTTGAAGATGAGATCAAGGTATGTATAACTGATGCACGTGTCTTTTTTAGCTTCTCGAAGTTGCCTGTGTATACGTAGGTATCACATTGTCATTTATTTTGTAAAATATACCAATTAATCCAATGAGTATGAAGAAGAGAGCTAACTAATTAGGAGGCTTTGGTGGGAGTGAGGTTGCACAAAAAAAAAATGTAATGTAATGAATTTAGGATATTGTGGTAGTTACAACTAGAGAGAGAGAAAAAATTACGTTATCATGAGCCAAAGAACAAGAGCAACGTCTTCTGGACTCCTCTCGGACTGGAAGCTTCATTGGTTTCAAGTGGCTCAAGTGGTGACAAATTTTGGTGAAGTAGAGAGAGAGTTTTGGTGTTGTGCGCCGAAGTCTTCCGCCCTGGCTTCTAAATTAAACATGTTTCACTATTAGCAACGACAATCGGTCATCACTAAAATTACATTGTATTTGTGTAATTAGCGACGACTAGATATTGTTGTCACTATTGTGTGATTAGTAGCGACAACCTATGTATCGTCGCTAAAAATATGGTCGCTATATGCCATTTTTCGTATAGTGTTGCTCTCTTAAAAATACTAAACATTGGAAATGTGGATCATTTTTGACATTGTAAATATTATGTACCTATGGGTACCATTGTTTCTTGCAGTTATTGCCAAATGATTTATTCGAATCATGTTCATCAGAAGATTTGACGATTAAGTCCCATCCTCCACATTTCTTTTATAATCTGGGCGCAATACGATTTGAAAGTCTTGTTGTAACATTACGGGTGAGATGAATAACTTAAAAGGGTAAATTTATACAAAAGATAGAAACTTACGGGAATCTATTTCCTATTGCATATACCTGATTATTGTTTATGTTCTTACTTTGTAGGTTTTGAGCTACTATGCTCCAGGTCTTTGCATTCGTCGACTTAAGTTTGGACCCCGTAAAAATTATAAAGGGAAGGTAAAATGCTACTGGGGGCGTTTGTTAAACGCTTTTTCAAACTTTTATTTTTTTACTGTGCATGTTACTCTGTGCACAGTAACCGATCTTACAGAAAAATGTACAGTAAAAAAAAAAAAGAAAAGTTTGAAAAAGCGTTTAACAAACGCCCCCACTGTAACTCATTTTGTTCACTTAGTCTTTCATTTGTATTATAGGAAAAAATTAATCTTGTGGTACAATTTTGAATTTTTATTATGATTTAGGATATAAGGAGTACCATTATGGGATGGTTTCACATGCGAACAATTGACGACTTTCAAATTATAGATATCCTTAATGAAGTCAATTGCAAATGTGTGGTAAAGTTGAACATATATTTTTTGACGGAGTTTCTTTTTTCTGTTCTTAGTTACTTTCTTTTGTCTTTAAAGATACACTTGTTTAATGAGTTAATATCATGTTATACTTTTTGGCTTGCAGGAGGACATAGAAGGTAATTCCATCAAATTAGAAACAAAGATGGAATTCAAGATTCTCCTGTGAAAGAAATTATTATTTTTTTTTCTTTTTAATATTGTTTTAGTGGTTTTTAGTAACATTAAAGGAGTTCGTGAAAAAGGGTATACTCGTTGAGAAAAAACCTGATCTTTACATGATACAGCGGAAGCAGGTAATTTTTTTTCTTCCCTTTTTCGATCTAACATATTGATTCCCAATAATCTCTGATCTAACATTTTTTCATTGTTATCTAATATGAATTTTTCAGTTGTTTTAAATTATTATTTTTTCATTGTTATCTAATATGAAGCTTTTTTTGTACTTTATGTAGCTGCCTCAACCAATTCAGAATGATTTCATTATCGAAGATTTGAAGGATAAACATAAAAAAGATGATGAGATTATTCTTTATAACTATAAGGTAACTAGGTTTTCTTTCTTTTAGTTAGAAATCTAGTTTTACTTCCCTTGCGTTAGTTATTAAAGTCTTTATGTGGTTATAACCATGAATCCCTACTTCTAACAGGTTGTGGAAGGAATTGATCTCAAAGGGTCATACACTCTGGATATCGAGGTTCCACATGCGGTACTTCCTGATACTGTATTTGAAGCAGTTGTTCGAATTCCTTATGATATGCAACTAAATCAAGTTTATGGAAAAAAGGGAGCTTTGAATGTAGGGGATGTTCTTATTTTACCTACGGGTTTGAATTAGCCCCCTCGATCATATTTCGCCCGAGATTGAAGAAAAGATAGGCAATCTATCTTTTTAGAACTATCACCATAATAAAAAAATATTCTTTCGATAGGTCCTGATCTTGGTCAAAAATATAGCGAAGTCACCTTTCTTATTCTTTCCTCATACCCCACTACTAAGAAAGATGTTCACTTCTTAAATATCCTCCATATGGTTGCTAAGTTTGGCAATGTAAGTTTTGAATAGGAGACAAAAAAAAAATCCTTCTCTTCCATTTTAATGTACTTTATTAGTTGGGTATGGCCACTTCAGAACATGGTTCTACTAGGGGATATATTATGCTATTTAAAAAAGATAATTTATGCATCTGCATTGACTTTATTTCATATTGTGGCTATTAATTCGTATTCGAAAGCACTCAATTTCATTACTGTTCTTAGAACCTCTTTATACATGCTTGGTGAACTCCTTCAAGCATGGGTGATAACTAGCACAAAACCCTTGGTAGTACTAGGTTTATGATTAAGCACATGATTTTGAATGTACGAATTGCCTCATAATCTGGTGGATAGAGAATCTGATGAACTCTGCTTTGAAAGTTCCAACTGAACCACTTAAACTATTCGGCTCTATCATGAGAGTGATTGATTTTTACTTTATTTCTTCTGTGTTTTTTTTTTTTTAGTCTTGGTAGAATGGTTTGTCTCCATACGCTTCATTTCTCATTTTGTGCAACCTTATTTTGCAGTTGCAGTGGTAGGATTTCTTTCTCTTACTCGCAATGGGCTCTAGCAACTAATATTGCTATGATATCCGTAGTTCCTCTTATTAATGTCCAAGAACATTTTTGAATGTCTTAAAAACTGTTATAAACTTGCTTTGATGATTTTTTTTTTTTTGCTGATTATAGGGATCTGAAAAGAATCTAATGTTTAGGGCTGCAATACCATACAAATGAAGGCTGCTTTGATTTTGCGGGACTACATCAAGAGATACTCATGTTCTTCAAAGTAAACAAAAGCCTTGATTTTATTGTGTTTTAAGAACGAATAACTATATCCTTGTTTGCTGTACATGTGACTAGTTATTTAGGATTTCATTGATGAGAATGCTACTTTTAGTTGTTATCTTCAACAACGTTTCACTTACTTTTAAGATACAGACATGAATGATTGCAAAGTACTTGTGCTAAAAAAATTGTAGCATAGAGAGCTTAATTGGTATTAATGGTAGTTGTTCAGTGTAGGAGATTATGTTGCTTGATCACGATTCTGCTTGACATGGTAATTAAGTTGGGAAAGGAAATTGTGGATGTGCATCTTTAATTTGGGTGTGAGGAAGCTAATTGTGCCTGAGATATTTTAGGGCAAATTTGGTACTACAATTATGGGACTTGTGTAGTTGGTGGATTTAGATCCGTTGCAATATCTTAGGCAAGGACAAAACTAAAAATTTAATTTTAGGGGGCGACTACATTGAAATATTTTGAAGGGGGACATCATTAAAAATAAAATAAATAAATAAAATAAAAAACCTAAATATGCTATTTTTTTTTAATTTTTTAATTTTTAATTTAAGAATTTTTATTGTTAGTGGTGGGGGACCCACTAGCCTCATTTAGGTCCATCCCTAACCCAAGTTATTGCACCAAATGCAATATATATTATTTGAATCGTTCATTTAAAATGAATGACCCAAATCATGACACTAAGCACAAAGAAAAAAAAATGGTGGTTAGGTGGTCATTGAAATTGTCAAACCATCTAAAATGAGTAATTCAACTACCTCTAAACGGTAGTTTAAGAGGTGGTCGCACAACCTCCAATGAGAATATGGGGTGGCAAACCACCCAAACCACCTCCAGTGGCTGAACTACCCTTTAGAGGTGGTGAAATTGCCTAAAGGGGTGGTTTAACCTTCTCCAACAACTACCTTAATTAGCCTCCTTTTTAATTTCTTGCCATGGTATGGGTTGTCTGTTTGAAATGAATGGTCCAAATAAAAATGTATCGCATGATGCAATACCCTAGATATTGCACCTGCCGCCTGATCTCAATCTGTAGTTGGTCATGACATGGTACCTGAGGTGCTACTTTGATGGGTCTAATTGGCCTTGCCAAGTCGTTACAAGTGACCAAGTTTAGACTTCAACAGCAAAGGGCTCCTTTGTCAAGCTTGTATAACCAACCAAACCATGAAACCGACGCCTAAAATTTGCAAGGCTTAAGCACAAAGAGCTCTCTTTGCATTGAAGTTTGTCACAGTTTTTACATGGAAAATTTGGAATCATCAAGTTCTATTACTAAGCACTCCAGTGTGATGACCTTCTTCAATCAGACATGAAACAAGTGTAGCCCCTTGTTAAATTCCTTGTCCTCTTAACATTCTGTTTCTTCAGCATATAGATCTTTTTATTTAAGTTTTTGGCCTCTTTTCTTTCTTTTACTAATTTTTTTTTTTGGAAATATTTCTGTCCAAGGCAACACAATACCCCAGACCTCACCTGTATGATGTAAAGGTATATTCAAATTATAGGCAACACCCTCTTTCTTCAATGTATATTGCGCCTAAGTCCTTTCCTAAGTTTGTGTAACTTAATCATCTGTGTTACAATCGGGGTTGAGTTGAAATATAAATGCCAAATTTGATTTGGATTAACAAAATAAAAAGTCAAAATATAGATGTTGTCTATATTTTATTTGGATATACCTTGGAAATATCATGGTCCTAATAATAATATAGATACAGGGACTAAAAATATGGAGATAAATGTCTGTTATACTTTAAATTGAAATTTCTTGCAGTGCCTTATCTCAATTATTGTTGATTTGAACATAAAATAAAGAGAGAAGAACTTGATGGGATATACTTGTCCAAACAAATCTTGGACCGGACACCTGTCCAAAAAAACAAGCTCCATTGAAATCTGATCTCTTTCAATAGGAGCTCGAGCAAACTACAATTCAGTCAATAAATTGGAGCCAATCGGGATCTTGAGCCGAATAGTTGGTTCGATATGGTTATTGGTGGTAGAGAGAAAGAGAGAGAATAAAGTTATTAACCATCAAGTATTGGTGGAAAATTAGAGAGAGAGAGAATAAAGTTATATATTAAGCATTACATGAGACTTAGGGATCTTATTAATGCAGTGCTACAATATTGCTGTGTTCGTCCAAGATAAAGCTGGAACGAGTAGCACCTTTGTAGGAGCTGGAAAAAATTAATTTAATTAGCAAGGATGACGACATACACACGTGTCATCTGGTTTTTGGTAGAAAAAGCACAACCCATACGATTGTGAGCCAAATTTTTTCTTACAACCATCGTCGCATGACTTAATCTGGCAATTTCCTCCTCCATATAATGCATTTTGACACATTCCACCGCCATTGATCTCTTCTAACTTCTCCCCTGCATTCATCCAAAAACATGTCATCTAAGGTGAAGATACATATTTGGAAACATATAATTCATATTTCAAGTCACTATTTTTCATGGTAAAGAATATCTCAAATATATATATATCATAAAGAATAAGATTTACCATTAGCACTGAAGAGAAAGAACAAAAGTAGGGCAGAAACCAGGACGCTTTTCATGGCTATTTTTTTTTTTTGGTTATGATAGAAGTAGAAGCAATGAGGTATGCTTTTGTTTGACAAGTAGTGTGGTTTGAGTTTTTGTGTCTAGTGGTATTTATAGATACAAATAGGGGAACGAAATTTATTGCTTTTTAATTCACTCGGTCAAGAGTATGAACAATTCCTAAGACATTCGTTTTCTAATTAAATGGTTGTGATTTTGGTATATCAGCATTTATTTATTTCTAAAATATGATGAAAACTATGACAAATTCTGAGACAATAATTATTCAGTTGGTAGTGAGAAGTACTGAGAACAAATGTTGTTATGTTAAAATCCAGATCATTTAATTTGAAAATAATGATTGAGATTTCAGAAAATCAATAAAAAAAAAAAAATACCAAGAATTCTGTATGTATGGCCTAGCCTTGAAAAATATTTAGAGAAGACATTAATGAGGACGGTAAGTTGGAGTTTGTTTTCTACTTATTTCTTAAAAAAAACAAACTTATGTATTATGGTGGAAATCAGGCTTTATTTATTTATGCATGAATAAAGTTTCGTAAAGAAAATTGAGATGAAAGATTTAGAATATGAAGCATAGATACGATAAACAGTTCCAATAGTAACTTTTTTAGAAACTTCCAACAAACAATGATTTTATTGGTTGTGCTTGTAATAACTCTTGTTATAGATTTCTTGTTATTAAAAGCGATGTTTTAGATTGCAATATTATAATTGAATTGAAAAATGCTATTTTTTTTGAACATGTATTTCTTTTGAAAAATAAGGAAAAAAATATTGCATGAACCTTTTATTGCTTTTAATGAAATTGTTGATGATGTATATGAATTGAGAAAAAGTAAGCGACCTAGAAAAGAAAAAAATTTCAGTAATGATTTTATTGCTTATATTGTTGATGATAACCCAACTTGTTATGATGAAGCGATCAAATCTACTGATGCACATTTTTTATTAGAAATGATAAATAATGACTTAGATTCAATTATGTCTAATCATACTTGAGAACTCGTTGAGTTATCTCCTAAAACGAAATCAATTAGTTGTAAGTGAGTGTTTAAAAAGAAACTTAAACCAGATTGAACAATAGATAAATATAAGGTACACTTAGTAGCTAAAGGCTACAAACAAAAACAAAATGTTGATTATTTTGATATTTATTCTAGGGTTACTAGAATTGCATCTATTAGAATATTGTTTGTCATTACTTTTATTTAAAAACTTGTTGTACATCAAATGGATATTAAAACTGTCTTTCTAAATTGTGATTTAAAAGAAAAAAATTTATATGCAACAACTCGAGGGACATGTAGTCCTCAATCAAAAACACAAATTTTGTCAATTGATAAAATCCTTATATGGCTTAAAACAAACACTTAAACAATGGCATGAGAATTTTGATAAAATAATATTGTTTAATGCATATTTGATTAATGTTGCGTTTTTAGTAAGTTTGATAAATTAATAATAATGAATAAGTGATTATTTGTTTATATGTTGTTGACTTACTTATTTTTTGAATTAGTCTTGAGGTTGCGCATGATAATAAAAGATTTTTTAGCTCTAAGTTTTATATGAAAGACATGGGTGAAACTAATATTATTTTAGGAATTAAAATTCTTTAAAATGACAATTGTATTACATTATGTTGAAAACATGCTTATGAGATTTGAGCACTTTGATTATTCACATATGTCTATGTCATATGATTCAAACGTACACTTGGTTAAGAATTATAGTAATAATGTCTTACAAGTATAATATGCATAAATTATTGGTAATTTAATGTTTTTGACAAATTATACACTTCTTGATATTGCATATGATATTGGTAGATTAATGAGATATACTCATAATCCTTGTGTTCAGCATTGAGATGCTATCTCTACATTATTGAAATATTTAAAGGGCATAATGGTATTTTTATGTTATTTATTTGAAAAAAAAGAAGAAGAAGATAAAATAGATTAAAATCTTATATTTAAACTTTGTGAAATCAAATCTTTCATTTATAAAATTAAAAATTGAGATTCAAAAAGTAAATTGCATAAATCATAGGAGGGTCCTAAATATTAAAAAAAAAAAATCTAAAAATAATAAAATATTTATATCAAAGACCCCAATGGGCCAAAAAAACAAAAAGAAAAAAAAAAAGGCATGGCAAAATGTGCTATCATGCTTTGTGTTAAATTGTTTACTTTTACTTAAAAAGCTGGCGTGGCAAAATCTTCTCCCCCAAATAATATATTAATATTTTTGCTTCTCCTGTCTGCTGCCTCAACATATTATCCAAAATCTCAGATTCTGAATAAGTATTTGTGGATGAGATTCTCTAATGGATGACTGGATGTCACAACACCAACACAAATATCACTATGCTATAACGCTGCTACTACTATTGTTATATGGGGCCACATGCACGGCATTGCAGCCAACCATGCACGGCTCTCTCTCAGTACTCTCTCCCCTCGCCGTGGAGGAGCTGTCCAACTAAAGAGGTACCACTCCAACAACTTCTTCGAGTCATTTGCAATTTTCTAAGCAGATTGGAAATGGGTCATTGACATTTGCTGCTAATTGTTGGAATTCATATATTGTATGGATTGATTGGCCAGAAATAGTATATTCTTTTCTTTTTCTTTTTTTCTACCAAGTGTTTGTGTTTAGCTTCAAATAATGCTTCTGTATCGCTTCAGCACAATTGTGTCTTATGGTGTTTGAAAGAGAAAAAAAAAGTCATAATTGGGTTTTCTTCTTGTTCAATAAGTTCTGGGTTTGCTGTACTTGTTGTTTGGAACTTCTGCATTGGCTTCTTACTGAGGAGTGCTTAGGATATGGAAGAATGGCTCATGATTGTCTCATAATAGGAGAATCTTCGGTGTATTCTCATAAGGTTTTCGCAAGTAGTCCTGGGGATTTCTGTTTCATTTTGTGATCAAACTTTACAAATCATATTTAGTTCATGTCTGGAAGCAGGTTAGATCTGCCTAGCCAGTTGAATCCCGTAGATGACCGTACAATTCTGTCTTACAGCTTGTGTTCTGAGTTTCTTTCTTTTTTTTCTTGTTTTTTTCTAACCTTTTATTCGATCTCTATATGCTGGTTATTGGACATCGAATTTCTCGCAACCCATTGTAGCATATAATGTCAGTTTCATCCCAACGGATTCTGCTTCGTCTAGTACTGGCCCTGTAAAAGAATTTGGCTAGTTACTTCTTTCGAAGGAGACCATTCAATCTCATATTCCATAGGAAATAATATTGTAAAAGCATTATTAGCTACAAGTTGGAGGTATCTTGATATCACTGAAGTGTCCAATAATAAATTTGAGTGGCATCTGTTGTTGCATACTGAAACTGGCCAAATTACAACTGAATATTGACAAGAAACAAAGCCTCTCATAAGCACTCAGTTTATTTTCAATACTGTGTAAACCATTGTGGAGGATTCAGTGCTTATAGGACTTCTTAAATTCCCACCGTATTGATTGATTTAGATACCTTGTTTCTTCTCTAGCTGGATTGTTTATAGAGTTCCTAGTCTTATTTGGTGATGTGATAATCAATGTCCTGGAAAGCTAGTGAAATCTTTGTTGATGTTTTGGTATGATCTTTCTAGGTTCCACCTAGGAGGGGACACTTCTTTAATCATGTGTCGAGAACATAAAGCTGGGGTGTTATTTATGGTATGGTAGCCAGAATACAGAAGTCCGACCATGGTAGGAATGTAGTACAGTAAGGTGTTGAGAAGCAGGTAGAGGGATTGGGAAATTTTGGCTGGAAGAGAGCCCATTTTGTCATCATGGGTAGGCGCCAAGAAGGAACAATTAAGAGCAAGAAACTTATGGAAGCATCACCAATCATGGTACTTATTATATGAACTTGTTCATTTATCGAGTTAATTTCATAAGTCCAGTTGCCTTGTTGCAGCTTTATGTTTGATTAAGAAATATCTTCTCTGCCCCTCCTTTCTTGCTTGTTATAAGTCAAGGAGATCAAGCTGTCCCCAATTCTCTTCAGCAGTTATCTTAGTCACTTAACCGGGCCTTTGTTGCTGCTGAGTGCTTGGCTCCCTCATGACAAAGTTAAATGTGTACTAAAACTTTATAAGGAACTAAGTTGTTACCTTCACTTTGCTAGGAAAGATCGATTATTGACTCCAGACACATGTATCTTCTGTTAGATTAAAAATGCAGTTACATAGTTGTTCACCTTAGTCCATTAGAGATCAGATTCAGAAAAGATTCTGTAAATTGTTGACTGCTTGGCCTATTTAAATTCAAAAATGTGGTAGAATATGTATCTGTATTCGCATGTATTAGTGATTTTCTTCACATTTTTAGAATCTTTGAAATTCACAGGAGCCATATCTCCACAAAGAGGACAAAACACAGTCAATGTCAACTTCTGTAGATTCACAAATTCAATCTGGCTGCCCTATCTGTTCGGGCAACCACAGCTGCCAAACAGTTCGTTCAAGAACAAAATTGATGAGTGTTCTGATAGAAAGAAGGAAGCCTCAAGAAGCCCATGCCATCTTCAACAGTATTACAGAAGAAGGACACAGGCCGACTCTTATAACATATACAACTCTTGTAGCTGCCTTGACCCAACAAAAGCGTTTCAAGTCTATTCCTTCACTCATATCTAAAGTGGAAGAGAATGGTATGAAGCCCGATTCAATCTTCTTTAATGCCATGATCAATGCTTTCTCTGAATCTGGAAAAGTCGAGGAAGCCATGAAAATCTTTCACAGAATGAAGCGGAGGGGATGTAAGCCCACAACCAGCACTTTCAATGCCCTAATTAAAGGGTATGGAATTGCCGGTAAGCCTGAAGAAGCTTTGAAACTGCTAGAGCTAATGTTGAAGGAAGAAAACATGAAACCCAATGACAGGACCTATAATATTCTTGTTAGAGCCTGGTGTAACAAGAAGAACATTGCGGAAGCATGGAATGTGGTATATAGGATGTTGGCATCTGGTGTGCAACCTGATGTTGTCACCTACAACACTTTAGCAAGGGCTTATGCTCAGGATGGGGAGACGAGTATGGCTGAAAGGATGATAGTGGAAATGCAGAGAAACAAAGCAGGGCCTAATGAGCGTACTTGTGGTATAATTGTTGATGGGTATTGTAAAGAAGGTAATATGACAGAAGCCCTGAGGTTTGTGTACAGAATGAAGGATCTTGGCGTACATCCAAATCTTTTTGTTTTCAACTCACTTATCAAAGGATTTCTAGACATTACAGACAGTGATGGAGTTGATGAGGTGAGTTTCCCCCTGTAATATCATCTCATGGATAACATTCTCTCTCTTGGTAGAGCTATACTCTTCAGTAGATTCCATCCTAGAATCAGGAATAACTATTTGTCATTCGTATACAACTTCAACTCTATTGAGTTTATTCTAAACGTCTTTCATAGGTATATCTTTTTTAAATGAATAGGATTAAGCTTGAGAGTTTATGCTGTAAATCTAGATGTCATATGGCTTTTGAGGATGGTAAAGAAGGATTGTGTCCTTCAGGTGGAAGATCACTTGTAAGTAATAATTAATAGGTAGAAGATTGGTTATCCCTTGGTAGGACCTGGGACTTCAACTTTTGTTTTTTAAGCTGGGCTGCAATCTAAGGATGTATGATGATAACCGCTGGAGAGAGAGAAGTTCTATCACAAGAAATAGAAAATTCATGTTTATGTTAGTTATAACACACTATAGGTACCCACAGCACAGCATAATGAATTTTGTTTCCCCTAACTTTTTGCATAAGCATTTACTTACAGGAGTATAAATTGGACAGGCACTGACATTGATGGAAGAATTTGGGGTCAAACCAGATGTGATAACATTTAGCACCATGATGGATGCATGGAGCTCAGCCGGGCTCATGGACAAGTGCCAAGAGATCTTCAATGACATGGAGAAGGCTGGAATAGAACCTGACATCCATGCCTTTAGCATTCTTGCAAAAGGCTTTGTGCGCTCTGGGGAGCCTGGGAAGGCGGAATCACTCCTGACTTCCATGGGCAAATCTGGTGTGCACCCAAATGTCGTAATCTTCACTACCATCATCAGTGGGTGGTGCAGTGCTGGTAAAATGGAGCGTGCTTTAAGAGTTTATGAGAAAATGTGTCAAATGGACATTTCCCCCAATTTGAAAACTTTTGAGACCTTAATATGGGGATACGGAGAAGCAAAACAACCATGGAAAGCAGAAGAATTGCTCCAGATTATGGAAGAGAAGGGTGTGGTTCCTAAAAAGACCACTATCCAGCTTGTTGCCGAGGCTTGGCGTGCCGTTGGTTTAGTGAGCGAAGCCATGAGAACTTTGAATCACTCAGAAAAAGAAAGCAGAGTTGTGCAAAATTATAAGAAGGGTGAGATACCAGAGGAGAGTTTGCGGATTCACAAGAAACAAAATGTTAGTGCTGCTTATTCTAATCTTTTGCAGATACCTGGAGTAGTTGCAGCTAATCAAAATGGGTCATCTATGGCTAACATAAGAAGCAGGCTGGTGCTAAAAGGGTCTGAGATTTCATCTGAGAGTATGCGTAATGTTACTATTTCCATGGTTCTTGCTCGTACATGTGCATTTGGTGTGCAACCAATGATTATATGTAGGAAGCAGTTCCAAAGTCAGGTCCGGATATGCAGACATTTTGTAAATACATGTGGAGCTGTGTTCATAAACTGATGACCAACGATTTTTGGCTGTGGTGATCGTATCTTGACTACGATGAATTTCTACCGTGTAAGTAGATTATATTTGCTCACCCAAACTGGGGGGTGCTGATAATTGTTTCTGCAGGAAGCTATAGGCATACTACATTTACGTTCGTTTCTTTGGGAATGTATCTGCTTACCATTAAATGTACCACAAATGTTGATAAATCAGGGCTAAACAATGATACTTACCATTTTTTTTTTTCATTTAGTAATGAAAAACTTGTTACTGTGAAAAACAGAGATTTAACCAACTTGAATGTTTCCTTCTCTGCTACCAGTTATTGGTTCAATAAATACCTATTGATTTAGGTATTAGAATACCATTTCAATCTAAAAGCTTAAAACCCTTAGATTTAGGTTCAGGTATCCATATTAACACACAAAATGAAATGAGATGAGGACAACCAGCTGATAGAGTTCATAATTTTGTTTTACAGCCAACCAATATTCTTGCATGATCTGCAAACATAATTTATAGCTGAGAAATTAAAGATCACTTTCCCAATATTCTTGCATGGTCTTGCAAATTGTAACCAGTAGTTAAAAACAATGTTTTCTTATTCCAATAGCTCATTGTAATTGATTAGTTAGTTATAGCTTTCAATTGGCACTTTGAAATTTTCGTTCCCATTAGCTTTAATGAACCAAGCAAACTAGTCAGCCATGTGGGTTTGGCATCTGATTGGCTTTGGCTTTATTTTTCCATTCACCTTCTTGGTAACCAAACAATATTCTTAGGGCCCAAACAACGAAACCTACTCCATTCAAAAACTTTGCTTTAGTTGAGTTGAATTTCCATTTCCCACAAAACAAAAAACACCATCAAACATGAATTCAAGATCTTTTATCACTGTTTCTTTTTTCTCCCCCCCAATTTTCTCAGCAAACCAAACAAAGCACAAGCAAAAGAGCTCATTAAAATACCTCGACTATGGTTCCTTGGTGGAGTTGAGAGAGAGGCGGGAGAGGAGATTTGTGTGGACCTTACCACCTCATACTAATTTTTCCAATATTCCGAACAAAGAATCAAGAAACGCCTTTAACGTGCCGGAAAGCAGGTAGTACTACACAACGTCTAATAACAATTGCAGGATGTAAGGAATTTAACGCCACTACGCCTACTAGGGCCGTATCACACCAGCAAACAACACCTAGCAAATGACGTATCTCACTAAAGGACGTAAACCAAATGTCACGTTTGACCAAGGTTTTGCCCTATTAGTAAGAGTCATGCAAGAAAAATAAATACTCCGCTTAAGTAAGAGAAGGTAACCACATTGAGTACACACACATACTCCCTTGATACGTATTACTTCAGTATTTTCCTACCCATCATTTAAAGAAAAACTCATACAAACTTAAACATAGGAGATATCTCTCGCCAGTACTTCCGACAAGTCTTCAAGCTCGCTTCCTATCTTTCTCTTTTGCATGCAATCGTTGTCTGAGATTAGTCATGCGATTAACTACATCATTATAGATCTCAACTCATATTTATATATCAATATAGATAGATTACAACTATAATTTTTTTAAAAAAGTTTTGATGTATTTTTACCTATGTTGTTTGTATCTTATTCCATTGTGGATTGTTATTTTCAATTTTTTTATTTGTAAATCTCAAAATGTTATATAAATAATAAAATAATTTCGTTTAAATAAATTATAGCCTTTTGAAGAGCATTCGCATCTCACTCAACAAAAACACTTTTTAGCTAATTTGGCACTTTACAGCAAAAAATCACTAAAAAAGCTCCATGCATTTGGCTCTCCAATTTGGAGAGGCTTTTTGCAAAATGTTAACAAAAGCCAAAAAACTATTTTTTTTCCGCATCCTCTCTCCTCTTAAATAATAAAAAATTATTTAAATAGAATAAAAAAAAAAAATAGAGGGTAAGATTTAAGGTTATGTTTAATATGCGGAATGATTATTCTTTAGAATAATTTTTATTAAGAATAAAAGAAATAGAATGGATTAACCTTGTAATAGCTATTATCATGGTCATGAGAGAATGACTATTCCTTCAATTAAGATAATAGTTATTCTTCTCATAACTATCGGGATGATTATTACAAGACTAATTCATTTTATTTTTTTTATTTTTAATAAAAGGTTATTCTATAAAATAGCTATTATACATACCGAATATGTCCTAAGTGTTATGGAAAAGTAGTAGTTAAAATAAAAAATAATGATATTTTTTTTTTAGCTAACATTAGAAACTTTTCCTAATGGTATGTGAATGGAATTTTAAAATTTGTCACCCCAACAATGTTAAAGTATGAGGCGTTATCAACTAATTTGTAACGTCTGTATCTTTCGCCTTGAAAGATTACTCTACCAAAACCACACACACAAAGCCTAACCTGAAGCAGAGGATCTCCACCCCCTCAATATAAATAAAGTGTAACTTCAATATATATCCCAAGCTCTCATAAGCTTTGACTTGTATTTGCTTGACAAGAAGAGATGCTATCTCTTCATGTCCTCCCCCAATTCTCTTCCATTCAAAACTTTAGTTTCACCTCAATCCAATTTCCCAAAACCACCAAAAACCCTAATTTCCCACCCCTCAAACCCACCACACACACCCTCTCTCTTTCAAAAACCGCAAATTTACTAGGGTTTGAGCTCCAAAAACACAGAACCCAATTCCAAAAATTCTGTTGCTATGCTTTGAAGGAGTCTGGGGAAGATACCAATGCTGTTCTGGAGTCTGATAGTGGAGGAGGAGAAGGAGGAGGAGGAGGAGGGGGTGGAGGTGGTGATGGTGGTGAAGGTGGGGATGAGGGGCAGGTGGGGAAGAAGAGTGAGGGCTCTGGGCCTTTGCCAGAGTGGGTGAATTTCACTTCTGACGATGCGAAGACGATTTTTGCGGCGCTGGCGATATCGCTGGCGTTCCGGTCCTTCGTGGCAGAGCCGAGGTACATTCCTTCGTTGTCCATGTATCCTACATTTGATGTCGGAGATCGAATTGTCGCAGAAAAGGTAGGCTTTTAGTTGTATTGGTGAAAATGTGGTTATTTGCTTTGATTCTGTGTTTGTGTTGATGAGATTTGGATACTATTCATGACTTTGATCGAGTTAGGATCTGGATTGCACTGTTGCTATTTAGAAATATAAGGTGATGTTTATGTTTGAGGTAATATTATTTTGAATAATGAAACTTTCAGTGAGAACAATACTCTTGGGGTTTTGGAGTTGCAATGGTATGGATAGCCTCAGTGGATAAGTAAAAATAGTCTTTAAAAATCTGCGAAAACTGAAAAGTAATAAGCAGCCTGTGATAGGGGAGCGCATAATTGATTCTAAGTTAAAGGCAAAGGTAACTTTCTTTTAGTATTGTATTTTTTTAGTGGGTCATTGAGTAGTTTATTTAAATATGATATCAATAGGTGATGATAGATGGGAGGCGACAAGGGGATAGGAAGTATGACTGTATGAAGGTTTCATTTTGGGGGCATGCTTTTGGAAGGAGTAGCAGAGGATTGACTTGAGTGTAGAGTTGTTTTAAAGGATTCCTTAGTAAGTGACTGCAACTGATAAGTTTGTTTCTCTTACTGTGATATATGTGAAGAATGCCAATTGCAAAACAAGCTTTGGTAGTTTGTATTTATGAAGCTCATTAGTATGAAGAACTTCCAACCTGTAAGCTGTTTGCCGAAATTCTTAATTAGATATGCATGGGCTTTTAGTGAGACCGGTGACAACTCTCTTAAAGATGAAAATTATAAGCTTCAATTTTTATTCCAAAACATTGCTACCAATATGCCTTTATTATAATTGTGACGTGACTATTTGATGAGATATTTAATTTTGAAGTACATCACATAACAAATATATGTCTTGACATTCTCAGGTTTCATACTATTTCAGAAAGCCGTGTGCAAATGATATAGTTATATTTAAAAGTCCACCGGTCCTTCAAGAAGTAGGATATTCTGATGAAGATGTCTTTATCAAACGAGTGGTTGCCAAGGGAGGTGACACAGTGGAGGTGAGATCAATAGATAAGGACATTTCTGCAGAAAATTCTGTGCTATTTGTACGGTATTTCATAATTTTTGAAATTATCATTTACGTCACTCCATTATTGAAATATTGTTGTGGTGTCGCAATGTGTTATTGCTAGAAAGTAGAAAAATTAATGAAAAACAGGAAGTAACTGCAGAGGAAATCTTCCATCTCATCTTACTTATCAAAAAAAAAAAAATCTTCCATCTCATCTTAGGATCACCAGATGTTTAAGCATTACAAGATGCATTTATACTTGAGCATCTTTTTTTGTACCATTTCCTTTTAGTTTTTGTATATGTGTGTGTAGGTGTGTGCACACATTAAAAATTCTTACTGTTGCCTTATTTTATGTATTTGCTTGTTGCAATGGATCCATGTTAAACCTTACTTTTATACGTCATCTTGTTATTCTTATGTGAATGTGTGTGTCTACTGGTAATTGTAGTTTAGATATCTCTGTTGATAATGAATATTAGGGAACCCCTTTAGTCCTGCACAATAAAACTCGTCATCATAGCAACTTTTCAGATTTCAACTGTAAATGAATCCTTATATTTACCAAGCAAGTCTGTCCTTTGATATCTTGATTGCTACAATCAACCGTGGGAAAATGTCTGCTTGCAGGTTCATAAAGGAAAGCTTATAGTTAATGGGGTCCAGAGAAATGAAAATTTCATCCTTGAATCACCTTCTTATGAAATGACACCAATTGTAAGTCCTTCTTTTTCTATTCTCTGTATTTTTGGACTTTTGCTTATTTAGCTCCTGTTGTTTTAAGCTTTAATGATTTTCTTGTACATTTCTCTTCCTCTTCTTAAGGGGCCCCTTGTATACTCCCTGTGTACCAGGGTTGCGCCTTTTTTGCGCCTTTAATATATCTTTTCTCTTATTCATCAAAAAAAGTATCCCCTTCGTTTTTCCTCCTCATCCCCAATCCCGGGAAGCATATTCACTGTAATGTCTGCAGTTTTGGCTATTTTGAACCAACCTTAAGCCACAAGAAAATTATCATTTGGGCAAGAAATCAATGGTCTCTTATTTTTAACCATAAATTGTACAATTTTGGTAAGCACAATTGATTTCAGAACTCTTAGTGATGTGAGTTTGTGTTGCAGCGTGTACCAGAGAACTATGTCTTTGTGATGGGTGACAACCGTAATAATAGTTACGATTCACACATATGGTAATGCATTGCAATCAGTTACCAGAAATAAGTTCTCAGTTTCCTGGGTTCTTTCCTTTTCCTTCTCTTTTCTTATTTCTTGCTCATTTTATGAATTGTGTTTTGATAGGGGTCCCCTGCCAGCCAAGAATATAATAGGAAGATCAGTACTTCGGTATTGGCCCCCATACAGGATAGGTGGCACAGTTCTTGAGGCTGGCTGTGCTGTTGACACGCAGGAGAGCAGTGCAGTGAGTGAATGAAATTCCAGCCCAAGGATGGCACCGTTAAAAGGAAGGTCTATGAATGGATTATGACTTTTGTGATTATCCTTTTGTTCCCTCTTTTCATATCTCCTTTCATTGTGCACTACCACATTCTTTACCCTCCAATTTCCTTTAATTCCTGTTGTATAAAAGGTAGCTTGATATTTGTACTATGATGGGCTTATTTTTTTTCAAAAGCCCTAATTCTCAATCTTAGATGATGTAAATTTGCATCGAATTAGATATTAATTCCTAACTTCTCTCTCACATACACCTAAAAGGGTGATGAATGCAAACTAATTGGTTCAAATGCCACCTCCGAGAAAAGGGTAGAACAAGCATCTGGAGGATTACGAGTATTAGGATTTGTCAAATTGGGTTTTCAAGAGACAATTGATGTGTGCAAATATATAGTCTTTGTTGTTTAGAGGCAAGTAAGTGTTTACATGGCGTTTGAATATCATTTACTTTCAAAGAAGCCTGGATATGGAAAAGGCAGAACCAGTCTCATATAATGAATTCTAGTAACCTCTATGCCATTAGAAAGAGAGACTGCATGCTTAAGATAAAATGAAAGCATTTGAGGGGTCTCTCAGCAAATACAGGCCTTGTATCACTAAAGGCAACTTCCTAATGCCGAGGAAGTGCCAAATTGTAAATCCTGATGATAAAATGGATATTATGAAAGAAGGCCATTCGATATTACTACATCAATGAGCTTTCTTCTCCGCTGCGTCTAGAGTTCAAAATTATAGACTAGACCTTCAGAATCTGTACAAGTTACAAGTACTCTTCATGGGTGGAATAAACTTTTTCTTCCGAGCGGATAGATAGTACTCCAGTAAGGTGGATGGCTGAAAACAGCTAAATCATCATGATTTCAAGAATACCTTCTCTCTCACTCAATCATTTGTATGTACATGAATCTTCTTTCAATTTGATGGGTTTGTTCTTATGAGAGTCAACAACCAAAGAACACGAGATATGCCTACGATGCCTTGACTTCACCAATTCTCCCACCACATTCCCTCGTGACCTGATTTCAAAGGCTAGCATCATTGGAACCTCTCCATCCTTTTCTGAGACAGCTAAGCTCGCCCCAACCCCATATAGAGGAACCTTGTTTCCTTGGAGGTTCACCGACACTGTTCTGTAGCTCTTTCTTGGTTGATAGTATTTCTTCAACTGTAAAATGCATATGCAATAATATTCTTAGTAAAGAAAGTGTTGTGTTTTCTATCAATAGTGTTAAACAAATTCCAACACCGATGGCCAATGCCAGAACTCTTACCTGACCGGTTGCCACTGCAAGCTGTGAATACATAAGATTGACAGGGGTGGAGCTGACATGAATGCCGAAAAATGTAGCTGGGTTATAAACACTCATCTTCACTGAAGAATTCATTGTCAGCAACTTGGTTGGGACGCCCGTCGAGTCCGATCCTTCCCCGAAATAGAAATTATGCACCGTCAAGCTCTGGAAGAAAAAGAATCTCCATGACAGGTTAAGCATTAAAGATTTTCTTGATTTAACAAAAAAAAAAAAACCATCACCATCGTCTAAGCATTTTCGCAATACCTTGACACTGACGCGAGCCTTGTACGGCCGACTCGCGCCCCAAAGAATCAAACAGAAGACGCTGAAAATCGCAGCGAACCCAAGCACCGCAATGAGAAGCTGGCAACTCCTCGAAAGCCCTCTACGATCGCCATAGAGCTCGTCGTTGTTCCCTTCCTCTTGAATCACGTCGCAATTGGGCCAGCCATTGTCGTTCCGCTTCCGGTTGGGCTTCCCGCCGGAGCCAGAACGGAAGTTACCGGAGAAGCGGCTGGCGGAGGAGGCTCGTGAGTGGCGGCCGTAGGAGGGGTGCGAGGGGCTGTCCATGGGGCTGTTGAAGGCCGGCGTGGCATGCGCAGAGGACGACTTGTCGCCATCGTCGTTGGAGTCACGCGAGGGGCTCTGCACGTAGTACACGGCGCGCTTCGGGGACCCATGCGACGACGTGTCTAGGCTCGTCATGTCGGAATCGGTGGCGTGCATCGTTTTGGGTTTCGAGGGATCGACTGCGAGTGTTGGAACTTGGAAGCGACTGAATTTGGAATTTATTGTGTGTGGGCGTGGCAGAAAAGAGATAGAAAGGCAGTGGGATTAGTTTCAGGGACATGTGTTGCGCTCCAGCTTTCAGACGGCTGTCACGGTAAACACTAGTTGAATGGGAGCCAAAAATATCTATTCCTCCGTTACTTGACTGACACCAAAATTTCTACTACATTCATTGAAAGACTTATATCTAAGGATTTCCTTAATGGTACAATTATTTACTCTATTTATTTAGAGAGCCCCTTTGATAAGGACCATCCTTAAAAGGGGAGTTTTACAGCCTCCAATAATATGCTGACAACTCAGCAAAAATATCAAATCTCACCAAATTACATCTACACTACACATACACAGGATCAGCCATTGACTAGAAGGAGAAGAGAGAGAGAGAGAGAGAGGAGGAGGGGAGTTTCGCAAGGGAGTTGGGGGGATATAATGGAGAGAATGGGTGCGCTCTGGCACCACATGGTCACACCGGAGGAGAAAGGGAGGGTTACGAAGGGTAGGGGGGGCTGGGCCTCGCTGGCCACATAACCGGAGGAAGAGAGGGAGGTATCGCCGTAAGAGCGACACTGACAGTCATGGACCGCAATAAGCAGTACTACCGGCCAGAATACATACTATAATACCCATTCAATATAGCCAGCATGGCCACGCAGCCAAGATAATATGTCCTACGCGGCCCCCAGCCTTGCCGCTGTCCGCGTCTTGGCCGCAAGAGATGGACCCGGACCCGTATTCTGGCCTGCATCGTCTGGTAAATAAAGCTAATAAGATGGCCACGCGGACACCGGTCATGGACCGTAGCTCACGGCCCCCGGAACGGTAATGCGTCTTGCACCCACACCCCTTCCCTGCAATGCAACTGCAAACTCAAAGAATGATGTACTTTAAAAAACCACCATCTCTCCTTCACACGTACCGTCTCAACCATCTCCTTGGCTCTGATCTTTCCTTACAACCCCCCGAGTTTTCGTGCAGTGTACCTTAAAAAAAAAATACGCACAGAGCTGAGATCTATGGCCGCGCATACCCGGTGACACCTCGTATCTAAAACATTTACACAATATTGGCCGCGCGACGCGCACGATGTAAATCTATACACTGCATCCTTTGCCATACATGTATAGCTATAAGCCTCCAAGCTGACCTATTGTGTCTCTTCGCTGGTTAAAAAAAATTCTACACCCGAGCGATTATGGCGCGTGGTTTCCTCTCAGCAGATCTGGTACCTGCTTCACACATCATTATCGCAGTGGCCTCGTGGGCCCTCCTCTGGTCCTAAGTTATGCTCAACGGCCGCCTTGCTACTGGTCCCTTCGCGTCGCCGCAGTCTGAGATACCGGCAATCGCACAGAGCCGACTTGGCCGTCTGCACCATCCCCCCCACTCTTATCCTCTCCTGGCGTGGCCCCTTATACACTGTTTTGGCCCCTCGCTCCCTCCCCTGCCCCCCATTATACACCTGCTCTCCTTAACCACCAAGCCCCTCCCATATGCGCACGTATCCCTAGAGTTCCCACACTCCATTACTCTTCCATCATCTCTCACCTGTTCTGTTATTTCGGGTGCTCTCCGTGTGTCTGTGCAGTAGCTCAAACTTAGAGTCTATAAGTACTATTCGAGGTAGCGCTATATTTCTTAGCTATCATTCGTATGAGTATGATTCCACATCATCAGCATATCAGGCGGCATTAGATACCCGGGGTTTCATCCCGGCTCTACCAGACACATATGACCGGATATATACTCCATATATACTTATTTCATTCACAGTAATAATCATTGACTAGTCAAAGCAGGTGACATTGCCGTGTACCCATGTTGCTCTTGGCTATTCCTGCGTCCACACATTTGCTTCGTTCCCCGTTCCACTCTGCCCACCCCGTGACTAGTCGTACGCTTCTCTCATGACCATTCCTACTCTCTTCTTACGCCACTGACACCCCCAGCTCCTTATAATTTTAGTGTGCTCTTACGCCAATACACAGATGAGGATGAATAATTACTCTACGGGACCCCACAAGAGTTAACTTCACCGGAGGAGTTCCTATCCACCTCCCTACCCTCATTGATCTGATAGACACAGTACAATCACCTAACCAGGCGTATTAAAAACAACGAGCGGAGAGCTGCTCGCCTACTGGATGTTATTTATGTTTACATTGAACTTCTCTACGTATAGAGATCAGCGGCCCTACCTTCGCTCATCTTGCTGCAGCTACTACCCCTGAATGGCATTCTATGACCAGATTTTTATTACACCGCCCTCCACCCCCGGCTCTTGGCCGTAGTCAGTATCTTCTTTACTCAACCTCTCCGCCATCCCCGGCGCCCTGTATACACCATCACGACATCCCCCGACAGAGCTATGTTGGATCGCCTTACTCCGATGGACTAACCGCAGTCCCTTTCCCCTCACACCGAATCGCCGATGCATATACTCCCGAATTAAGAGACAATTTCAGTGCCACGGCGTGATCTGTGCACACGACAGAGATGCCTTGCGTTTGCTCTCCAACTCAAAAATGTCCAGGTCTATCGTAAATCTACACTCCATACACAGGGATCAGTTCCTTGACTAGAGAGAGAGAGAGAGAGAGAGAGAGGGGGAGGGGAGGTTTCGCGGGGATGGGGGGGGGGGGAGGAGGGGGCTCTGCCACTGGCCACCCGGGGAGGGGGGGTTCGCAGGGAGGGGGGTCTGGCGCTGGCAACCCGGGGAGGGGGGTTCGCCGTGACCAGCGGCCTGGTCTGGCCGCGAGTCACGCCAGACCTTGCCGCTGGCACCGCAGCCGTGACTAGCGCCAGACTTGGCGCTGGTCAAGCGTCTGGCCGCGTGCAGTGCCGATCTGGCGCTAGTCACGGCCGCGTGGCCAGCGGCAAGGTCTGGCCGTGCTCCGGCCAGATTGGCCGCTGCAAACCCCCCCTTCCTGCGTGACCTGCAAAACCCCTCCTCCTCCTGCCAAATCCCGTGCTATCCCCCTCCCCGGTTTCGCCGTGACCAGCGGCCTGGTCTGGCCCGCGAGTCACGGCCAGGTCTGGCGGGCACCGGCCAGACTTGCCGCTGGCCACGCTGCCGTGACTAGCGGCCAGACTTGCGCTGGTCACGCGTCTGGCCGCGTGGCCAGTGGCCAGATCTGGCGTGCTCCGGCCAGACTTGGCTGCTGGTCCGCGTGGCCAGGCTGGCCGGAGCACGCCAGACTTGGCCGCTGCAAACCCCCCCCCCTTCCCCTCCCTGCGTGGCCCCTGCAAAACCTCCTCCTCCATGCAAACCCCCTGCTATCCCCCTCCCCTCCATGCGACCTCCATGTAAAATCCCTTCTCTCTCTCTCTCTCTCAGTCTGTTTTAGGGTGCTATCCAGTGTGTATGTGAGTATAGTGTATTTTGGTGAGATTTTATGCTTTTAGTTGAGTTGTCAAAATATGATTGGAGGCTGTAAAACCAGGGTTTTACAGCCCATCCGAATTGAAGGTTTTCCATTTATTTATAGTTAGTTAATTGAAGTAATCGCTTATTGGCTTTAATGAGACAACTTTTGCTCGTCCAGCAAAAATGAAAAAAGAAAGTGAACATTAGAGATTCCCTGAATCAATCTCATCCTTCTTCACCGAAAAGCCAAACCCATACTTTTTTTTTTTTCTATTAAATAAGGGGAACAGGGAAAAGGACTTCAAAGGAGGGTCCTTCCCACTCCTAAACCGAAGAGCAGAAATAAAAGGAGTACAAGGGGGAATGCTACCAAAAACATGATTGGCAGCGGCCATCTAGCTACTTGATGAGCACTAAAATTGGCACATCTTGAAATTTTAAAAGCACTCCAAACAGGAATGGAATGTAGTTCTAATAAAATATCAGAAATCAAAGGAGCAATGTTCCAATCAGCAAACAAAAGAGGATTGTTGATAGCCATCACAGTGACTAAAGAGTCACCTTCAACCACCAGAGAAGAGCATCCAGAGGAGATTGCAAGGCGAATGGCCAGAAGAGCTGCATGAGCCTCACCCAAGCCGGCATCCATGGGGGGAAGCTTCAAGGAATTAACCGCTACGAAGACCCCTGCATGATCACGAAGTGTAGCGGCAGCCACTGCAAAAGTTGGACGAATTGCAACATCAAAATTCACGGTAAAAGTCCCAACCGGAGGGGGGGATCCAATCAGCTTCACCAGAGGCAGATTGCCAAGCTGAAAGATGATGCTTGATGGTAGATTTAATAGACTTCAAAACCTTCAGGGGGTCAGGATGTACTCCAGAGTGAATAAGAGAGCTGCGGGCCAGCCAGATTTGATCTAGCATAACCAAAGCTGAGATCTAGAAATTTTTAACATCACTCAACGGAATACCAAAGTGAGTATGGGGCCGAAGTAAAGCTTGAGTCCAAGAAGCAAAAGGCAGAACCGAAAAAGCTGAAACATTCAAGGGCCAGTTGGAGTTGAGCCACAACAATCTTGCAAAGGGACAGCTAAAGAAAATGTGCTGCATCGTCTCCAAGGGTCCAAGGCAGAAAGGGCAACACATCAACTCTGAATCCATAGGAGAAACATATTTAAAAATATTGGTTCTCAAAGGCAAAATATTCCAAGTGAGCTTCCATAAAAAATGCTTCAAACGAAGTTGGACTTTTAATCCCCAAAGGCAGTTCCAGTCTGAGAGCCAAACCCATACTTACCATGCACACAAATTTCCTTCAAATTGTTTAATAAATAATGCTAAAAAGCATATCCTTATTCTATTGGACTAATGTAACAATATTTATAATGTTCAAATTAGACCTTGTTCAAAAAATTATTAATTGATAACCACTACCAGGGAGATGAGAGTGTACTTTTTAATAAAAAAAATAAGATGATATTAATTTTCGCATGCATTTTATGTGAAAATCCTAAGTTTTAATAACACTTCACTTTAAAAAGATTAGATGAAAAAGAATTCTTCTCACCCAAATTGCAACAAAACTTTGTTGTTCTCTAAGGACGCTTAAAATCACACAGGAACTATCCACTACCTTTTAGGCCGAGGGCAAAATGACTAAAAATTTGATGTCGGCAAATTTGTTGAGCTCTATTACTTAACAATGAAAGATTTATAATTTATATTGATAAAAAAAATTAATATGATTCTCTCTTTTGTTTAAAAATAAATAAATATTTAAAATGAAAAAGTGAAAGTAAATTGTTAATGTTGAACCGGATATAAATGCTTTGAAAAAATCATTTGAAAAAGTTAGGATTAGTTATAAAATCAGTTCTTGTGGTTGGCTTAAATTACAAATCTTTTCCTGTAGTATAAAAGTGAATTCAGAAGTCTTTGTAGTAGGCCAAAAAAAATAATTTAGTCTTTGAAGCCAAATTTCATCAAAATATTTGACGAATTCCGTTAAGTGTCATGTCAACGCTAATAACATAACAACAGTTAACAGGTGTCACCCGTAATAAAAAAAATACAAAACTAATAAATTTATATTTATATTTTTTCCCCACAGTATAGTGACCGGATCCATGTTTTCCCCAAACTTAATTTGTGGTAGTGCTTCAGTGGGTCTTAGGCAAAGGAGGCTCCATGTATGTAGCGGCGGAGGAGGCAATGTGGGTCTTGGGCAGAGGACGCTTCGGTTCTGTGGTGGTGCGTTTGTGGGTAGCGTTGGTGGTGGGTCACTGGGTTGTGGGCAAAGGTGCTGCTGGTCTTGATTGATGGTGGCTTGTGCGAGAAAGAAAGAAAGAGAGAGACAAAAAATAAAATAAAAAAGTTGATGAGAGAAAAAGAAAGAGACGAGAGAAAGACAGAAGATGAGGAGGGATTACCTCAGGGTTTTTTTTCTTTTCCCTGATTTTACTGACACCTAAATTTCTACTACATTCACTGAAAGACTTATATTTATAGTTAATTAATTAAGTAATCGCTGATTCGCTTTGATGAGACAAGGCAGCAAAATGAAAAGAGAAAGTGAAAAGTTGTATCCCTGCATCAATCTCATCCTTCTTCACCGGCCCTAAGCCAAAACCATACTCACTTATGCACAAAAAAAATGAACAGAAATTTTTTAAGAATTAGTTTGTAAAAAATTCATACAAATCAGCCTTTAAAAATGATATGTGTTATTTCCTTCAAATAGGTTAATAAATAATGCTAAAAAGCACACCCTTATTCTATTGGCTGATATAACAATGTTTATAATCTTCAAATTAGCCCTTCTTAAAAAAAAAAAATTAATAATTGATTGATAACCACTACTGTGAGATGGGAGTGCACTTTTTTTTTTTTAAAAAAATGAGATCATATAATTTTCGCTTGCATGTATATGTCAAAATCCTATGTTTTAATAACACATCGCTTTGAAGAATTAGATGAAAAAAATTTCTTCTAACACAAATTGCAACAAAACTTTGTCCTTCTCTTATCTCTAATGGTAATGAAAGGACACCTATAATCACACAGGAACTATCTACTACTTTTTAGGCTGAGAGCAAAATAGTTAAAGATTTGCAATCAGCAACAGCAATCCATAATTTATATTGATAAAATCAATACAATTCTCTCTTCTTTAGGAATAGGGTTAAATAGTATTTAAAATAGATTTAACATTTGTCAGATTTGCTCTTTAAATTTAAAGAGGCAAAATTCAAATATTAAAATTTTTTTAATATTATTTTTTAGTTTTGACCCCACAAATTTGTTTCCCTCTATTTTGTTTCTGCCTCATATTAATTAATGTTATCAATAAAAAATAGTATTTATTTAAAATAGAAAAACATTTAAAGAATTTGTTGTTTAATAGTTTAAAAAAGTGGCTAATTAAATCCTTTAAAATAAAATGTCAGAGTTAACGTATAGAAACTTCAGAGAGCTCTTAGCATCTTCGAGCTTTGGTTTCCAATCCTATACAAACCAGTTCAAGCCCAGCTTTACGTTGATTAATCCATCCAGAAGTTTGCATATTTTAAATTTCCAAGAATAACAAGAGCTCATTCACAATGGCATTCTAATTAAAATACTGAACTTTATTACAACAATTTGAATAACTCCAGATAAAGGTGAAGTACATCTGGCGGTAGAAAAAAAAATCAATACAATGCACACAAAAAAAACGCCTAGAGTTATAGACCCTTCACAATTAACACGTAAATTGTACAAGAAAATTGCAAGGTTGTTTGACTTCACAAATTCTCCCCTCAAGATTATACGGAGAATTGGTGAAGTCAAAAGCATCGTTAGCATCTTTGGAACATCTCCATTCAATCCCAGGCAAGATTATAACCTCTTCATAGACAATCGTCGATGAAAGCTTCCATCTCACATTCCGAAGACAAAAACCGAAAGAAATATCTGCAAATGTAGTAAAAGAAGAATTGCAGCAAAAACTTGGCCCAAAAATAAGGTTTGATTATAAGAAAAAATCAGAACACAGCTTTGGAAATAGGAACGAACAAAAACCAAGTATAAGTTTTTAATAACGTAGTTGATTGCTCACATGAATTACAGAAATATATTTTCTGTAATCGACCAATAATCCCAAACTGGACCAGATCCAATCAGGTGCAATATATTTTCAAAGACAAATCAAATTTATTTCAATGTGTAGATTGTTTAAAATGGGACTCAGAATATGGGTGGTGATATAACAGGATGATCGGCAAGGCAAAAGCTGCCATTACGACGAACGAGACCTTTCACACCACTCATCACAGTCCCTTCAATTCCATCTTCCATCTTAGCAATTCATGATGTCACTTAAACAATTAAAAAATATGCATTAAGATAGACGTTTAATGAAAACGAGTTTGGCTTGCCTACGGTGGTGATTCTGTGCAAAAATTACAAAATTGAGAGATTTTCAGTTAATTTTTAGACAAAAAAAAATATCCAATATTGTCACTCCATGCGAGTGAAACTCAATGAAAACATATACACAATCATTTTCACCAAGTTAGAGCAGCACCCAAATGAGCATGTACACAATATATGAATTCTCTGTATCATAATCTACAAAAATAATTTTTTTTTTTAAAAAAAAACACAACGTTGTACAAGAAAAGAGGGATGAAGGAAGGATTGGCCTCATAGAGAAGATTAGTTTGTCAACATCAAATTATTCAGACATATGCTTGTCTATTTAAGTAGTTAAATCATTGGCCAATCCACAGCACATCCAATATAAAACTAACAAAAAAGGTAAGCCATTCAAATAATGGTTTCTTCATACATTATAATATGATAACTGGTATAATATAGACACAATTATTTTCCACAACACACAAAAGCAGTTTTAAAGATATTAGATAAAAATGCTAATCAAAGTTTGGATTGGAGAAAGATCATAGAGAATGGATGATGGGTCATCAGATAGGAGCGAAAGACTTGCAAATGTGATAATCACAGAGTATCATCTGAACTATGCGTAATGATCATCACACGGCCCATATGCGATACAAGAAACTAAAAAATATATTAATTGGCTTAAATTTTTTTAAAAAAATTCAAATATTTAATCACAACATAAACAAATTGAAGGCCTCAGAAGGAAGGCAGTAGTGTTTAATGTAATCACGAACTGTCATACATTGCGCAAACACCGTTTGTTTCATCATCGGCGGCAGTTGAATCTTAATACAATAAGCTTCACTTGATTGCATATAAAGGATAAGAAAAACTTGAAGCACCCAACCAAGAAATTAGCAAAGCTTTTACAAATCTGCACCTATGAATTCATGCATTAGAAACCAATGACAACAAAACCCAAAATTTAATACCCTTTTCTTCCATTTTCTCAGCAAACAAACAGCATGTAAAGTTACTTTTAAAATAGAAAACTTGAACAAAAAAAAGGCCTCAGAGACATGCATGCTTGATCTTATGCCTATTAGCAGTGCATTTTGGTGTTCACTAATAGTTGACCATGCTAGTATTATGACTTCTAACACGTTGTGGAGTCCCACCATGCCATTGCCGATCACCTCTTGCCCACTTCTAGAGAGGGAGGGAGGGAGATAGTGATAGGATATACTACAAGAAATTGTCTTTAGGCTTTAGCAATGACATTTTGTCATTACTAAAAGTGCAAAAGTCGTTGCTAATGACTTTTAGCAACGACAGGTAGTTGCAGTAAGTTCGTCTCAAATAAAGATTAATGTATGTCGTCGCTAATAGGAGAAGAACCCTCACGAAGACGTCGTTGCTGATAATGGTATATCATTGCTAATAACTTATCATTAGCAACGACTTAAAGTCGTTGCTGATATATCATTATCATCAACCACTTTTATCGTCGCAAATAATGTCTAGGTCGTCACTCATAACTCCAAAACCTGCAATGAGGTGTTGTCGTTGATGACTTATAGCAACGACACTAAGTCGTTGCTAATAATCAGTTATCAGAAACAACATAGTGTTGTTGCTGATGTGTTTTTTTTTTTGGCAATTACTTTAATTTGTACTAATTATGGCACATTAGAAAGACATAATGCATCTACACAAAACAGCCAGAAAACATTTTCCTCAAAAGAGACAAAAAATCAAAGTAATACAATAACTGTTGAACAAAGCATATGTAAAGAAAAAATGAACAAAGCAAAGGAAATGGTTCTATACCGTGCAACGTGGAGTTGGAGAAGAATAAAACCATTCCCTAGTACCCTTGCAAGCACACGGTCATGGAAGAGATGGGCAACCGAAATTTTGCAAGCAACTTAACAACCCTGCCCATCAAAATGCAAGGCAACTTAGGTAAAATAACCTTATTTACAAAAACATTCAAGAATAAAGGAACTAATAGAACATAAAGATGTTCAAGTACAAAGGAGCAATAAGACCTCACTGGCTCACCACAAAGAAACAAGCCATAAGCACATTTTATATTTATATACTCTAATTCAACAGATTTTAATTGTCCCATCAACTGAAAAGAAGTGCAAATCCTAATGATACATTAGAACAGATAAAACAGGAATGTAAACATTGGACGGCAACAAAACAATAATGAAAACATCCACCATCATAAATTGTAAAAATAAATAAAAAATTGGTTAAATTGTTTTATTTCAGAGAAGCTATTAGCGTCGAAATTGTGGAAGTTTTCTTTTTCCTTTTTCCTATAAGCCAATCAAAGATGAACAATTCCTCTTCCAAACAATTCCAATCACCTTAAGATCATAATACTTTCATACTCCAAAACAAAATAACAACAAAACCAACATGAAAGAATTAAAAAGAACCAGAGAAATGAAACTAAACTCAGCTTCTATTCATATAATGTGTGCATAAAAACTTAAATGAGAGAGAGTTAACGTTCAATGAGCCTCACTTTTATCACTTGCACAACCTCTACTTTGTCCCAGCCAAAAACACACTACTGATAACCAAAAAAAAAAAAACATAAAACTAGGAGTTAAAAAGAACAAATGGGCTCTAAGCGATTTTGTACTTAATTTATTACAGAAGTGCTAAACTTTTACAGTTGGATGGATATCTAACAACAATAGACAATAGTCTAAAGTAATAGAAAATCTTTACAAGAGGGACTAAGGTAATACTAAATCTAAGAAACCTTCAATCGAATTTGGTCTATACTATTATACTAAGGAAATGAGAGATTTAGGAGATGCATGGGAGGGAGCTAGCTCTTGTTATATAGCCTATAGGTTTGATAGGTTCTCCAATAATGGACCAAAAGAAAAATCATATTTAGTTGTTATAAAATTACAGTTGTCTAGATCTCTTGCTTTTACCACAAATGTTAATTTGATAAACAACAAATTTATAACTTTAGAGAATGTTAATTTGAGCTCAAATAGTTTCGCGTCCTCTCAATTTTTTTTTAATTAAATGATTTTGGACACCTCCATGGCTTAGGCTTGATATCTGATGGTGCAAGCAAAGAAACCTTTTTAGGTCCCCTTAATTTACAACTAATTTCTGCCTTCCTCTTTGTCTGCAAGAGCTCTCTCCCTCTACACTCACCATAATCCTATTACTTTTTCTCATTTTCTACTTACTAAATTATCCATCCAACTGTAAAAGTTTAGCACATTATAAAACTACCAAATCCAAACACATTATAACAAGTTTGAACATAAACAAGGCCTACCCAGAACACAAAACCAGAGAAAGCAATAAAATGTGTTTACCAAACAGGGTTAACACCACTTTTCTGCAGCACACAGCTCAACGCACACTGTTAGAACACTCCCAAGCGAAAATGCCCAGATCCCCCACAGCTATAGCAATTTCCACCACCACCACCATCATCATTACCTATCAGCCCACAGCAGTTTCTGCTCTGCTGAAGTAAAACTACCATGCTTAGAAACAAATTCATAGAGAATAAAAAAGTTTTGCTGAAAAATATAAAACTACCATGCTTAGAAACAAATTCATAGAGAATAAAAAAGGTTTTGCTGAAAAATATATCGGAGTCTGTAATATAGTTGCAATTATAGAAAACTTACATAGGTTATTCCATACCTTCTTTGCCACTTCGGTGGTTTTGACCAGCAGCCTCTTTAATAGCAGAATTTGCTGAATTGCAAACTGTCAGGCAACAAAACCTGCATGGACGCAGAGGAGGAAGCAGATGCAGCTGAAATTCAAGTCAAAATAAGACTACCCATCTGTTACGGGTCTTGGTTTGTGATCAAGTTTGTGGGCTAAGTACCAGCAAGGAAGCAGGATCCTTCTTCCTTTGATTGCCTATGGTGATGGAATAGATGAACGTGAGTGTGAGTAGTAGGGAGATTCGAGGTTCCCTGGTCCTCCTAACAAACTAAGATAGTTTGAATGATAATAATATTCAGATGTTTTATTACTTTCAAGCAACTGGCTAAGAGTAGAGCTGGGCGCAGCGTCCGTTTCCTATGAAAAATAAAAAATAAAAAATAAAAAATAAATAATGCTTTTTTCTATTAAAAAACAGGCTTAAACTTATCCAATTCTCATTTTATTTTTTTCTAAGGTTATGAAATGGGGATGAAATAAGCCTGAACCTGTTTTTTGTTAAAAAAAATATTTTTTCTTATTTTTTATCTCATAACCTTAGAAAAAAATAAAATGAGAATAGAAAAAAATAAAATGAGAATTTGATAAATTTAAGCCTGTTTTTTAATAGAAAAAAATATTTTTCTTGATTTTTTATTTATTTTTTTTAAATGGGAAACGGACGCTAGGCGTCCGTCAAAGACGGACGCCTAGCACGACTCACTGGCTAACAGGGGCGGAGGGAGGGGGGGTCGAGGGGGGTCAAATGCCCCCCCTCAACTCCCACAAAATTTTCTTACTCCTTGTAGAATTTTTACCTATGCTTCTACTTGCCCACCCTCAACCACTCATCAGGGGCAAATTTGCCCACCATCATGTGATTTTCTTTTGTTGTCACTGTTTAACGGGTTTCTGTAATTAGGTCAGAAAAATTACAAAAGTTGGAGAAGGGAGGAAGGTTGAAGACGATGCAAGCCTTTATTTTTTTTCTTTCCAAAATGCCCCGTTTAATTAACAAGGCAGTGAGGCACGTTTAACTCTGCCTTTATTTTTTAAAAACTCTACTCCTTTTTCCTAAAAGCCTACGCCTACTTTAACAAGGCATGATTTTTTTTACCATTTTGTTTTTGAAATCTACGCAACTCTGATTTGTGAAACAAAGAAGTGACAATTGACAGCAAGGCACGACTCACAATGAAAAAGATTTCAGGCTTGATTTTTTAAGCCACACATCTGCCTCAAATCAATTTCTTTTCCTTTTTTATTTTATTTTATTTTACTTTTGTTTTAATTGAAGTATATAATCAAACTTTTATATTGGTTAAATTTTTATACTTAAATTGCTCTTTTAAATTAATTATTTTTTATATTTAGATTACTCTTTTTTATATTTGTTTTGTATTTAATTTTTTTATGAGTACATATAATTTTTGTTTCATATTTTAATTGTATAAAATATATAATTGTAGTTACGTGATAGTTATGGAGAACAGATATCATTCTATTAAACTCTAATCAAAATTTAAACGAGCTCGTGTCGAGGTAAATTTACCAAATCTGCCAATAAATCCTTGCTTAAGAAAAAAAGTTTCTTATTACCATTATAGTCATAGAAACCAAATCTGAATAACATGTCTACAAAAAAGACATTATCAACTAGTTAACTATAATTTTTCACAAACACAACTTTAAAAAGTATGTGTCGTTTTAATCTAGCATGGTTTAAAGAATATGTTGATTGGTTGGAATACAACATTTCAAAAAATGCTGCGTATTGCTTATTTTATTATCTTTTCAAATCAGACGCTGAAAATCAGGCAGGAGAAAACTCATTTGTTACTAAAAAATTCTTGACCCCCCTAAACAAAAATCCTGGCTCCGCCACTGCTGGCTAATATAGCCTTACAAAGTAGCACAACCAAAGATGGACTCTTTCCTAACATGATAATGACTAATCAGCAACATAGATAACTAGATAAAAGACTTGCATAGATAACATGATAATGACTAACATGGATAACTAGATAACATGAAAACTTGCATAGATAACTTGATGTGATAACATCTATCTCAGATGTTATCCCTTTATTTTTGTCAATCTTCAAGGAGACTTCTTCACTGCCAATGCTTGGGTTCCTAGAGTCCTATTCACCCCTTTCCAATGTTGATACGTAACACCATCACGCTTTCTCTTAATTTCCTACACCTTCTCAACATTCAACCGACGAAAATAATAAAAATCGAGCAAACTCAAACCGAAAATGAAGAGAATAAAAAAGTTACTCAGAGCATCATTATCTAACTCAACTAACGCAATAAGTTATGCGATCTGTAAAAATTATAAAAATTCACAAACTTATCTACAATAATCCTTAAAATTTAGCTCAATAGCTTTCTTCTTGTGCTCGGTGAGAGAGAGATGAAGAGGGGAAGAAGAACTTACGCGGTACTTATGGGCGCCGGCCGTAGCTGGTGAGGGCCGGTGGTAGCTGGTGGGCACTAGTGGTTGCAGGTGGGCGGCGGCCGATTGTAATGGTAAGAGAGAGAAAGAGATCGAGAGGGAGAGAGAGAGAGAGATGCGTTTGAGAGAGAGAGAGAGAGAGGCGTTTAGCCGTTTAGGGTTCTGAGGAAAGTAAAGGCAGAGGGGACGGGAGACAACAAAAAAATTTAGGCGAAAATTTCAGAAATCGCGCCAATACTAGACAAAACGAAATCCTTTTAAAAAAATTAAAACCGTGTCAACGCTATTAAGTATTAACTCTAAAAAAAAATAGTCCAATAAAATTTTTAAAAAAATAAAAGTTTACTTTTTTTAAAAAAAATAAAAATAATGGGGGGCATTTTAGGGTATAATGGGGAGCATTTTAGACTTTTCAACCCTTAAAACACATGTGCCGCGCACGTGACCCAGTTCTGTCAAATAAGACGGAAATCACTAACGAATGGGTTACATTGTAAATTTCGTTGGGATACATTGTCAGTTTTTAAACATTAGAAGCTAAAGTGAAAAAGTTGTCAAACTTTGGGGGTAAACTGTATTTTTTCCTTTTTATTTAATATACATACACCATTTTATAAATATTTATATATTATTTCCTTATTTATTTTCAATCGAACTCTATAGATTTTGTATTATCATTGTGCACTAGTCTGATTGATCGAACCTTCAATTGTATCACGATCAATCGGACGTTCGATCGGATTTTCAATTGGGTCAAGTTCTATCAATCTTTCGTTATCATTGTGAACTAGTCCAATCAATCAAACTAATAAACTATGATCGATTTGTCAGTGCCTTTGATAATTTGAGTATAGAGTACTCAAGAAGAAAGAAGTTTGAGTCAGTAAAGGTAGAAAATCTTCAACATTTCTCATCTTACATGGTTGTACCTGGACTTTGCGAGAAATATGGAAGATCTTTGGTTATCAAATTGATGGACAAAAAATAATACAAAATTAATGAGAAAATAAATAAAATATTTAAACGTGAATTCGATCAAACCTTCAATCCCTTGATGATTTATTGGACTAGTGCATAAGGATGATAAAAAAAAAATTCATAGAGTAAGATCAATCATTTGATCATATCACAATTGATTGGATTAGTGCACTACGACAATACAAAACTCAAAAAGTAAGATCGATCATTCAAACGTATCATGGTCGATTGAACTAGTGCATAAGTTTGATAGAAAGTCCATAGAATAAGATCGATTATTTGATCATATCACAATCGATCGGATTAGTGCACTAGGATAATACAAAGCCTAAAGAGTAAAATCAATCATTCGATAGTATCACGATTGATCGGACTAGTGCATAAAGATGATAGAAAATTCATGGAATAATATTGATCATTTGATCGTATCACAATTAATCGGATTAGTACACTATAATAATATAAAACTCAAAGAGTAAGATCGATCATTTGATTGTATCACGATCGACCGACTAATGCATAAGGATAATACAAAATTTATAGAGTTTGATCAATCATTCAATAGTATCACGATCGATCTGACTAGTTCGTGAGGGTGATAAGAAATCTATAGAGTAATATTAATAAATTGATCGGATTAGTATAAAACCCAAAAAGTAAGATCAATCATTTGATCATATCACAATCAATCGAACTAGTGTATAAGGATAATACAAATTCCATAAAGTTCAATCGATCAGATTAATGCACTAGGATAATACAAAACCCAAAGAGTAAGATCAATCAGACTAGTGCATAAGGATGATACAAAATTCATAGAGTTCGATCAATCATTCAATAGTATCACGAATCGATCTGACTAGTTCGTGAGGGTGATAAGAAGTCTATAGAGTAATATTAATAATTTGATCGGATTAGTGTACTCAGATAATACAAAACCCAAAGAGTATGATTAATCATTTGATCGTATCACAATCAATCGAACTAATGTATAAGGATGATACAAATTTCATAAAGTTCAATTGATCAGATTAATGCACTAGGATAATACAAAACCTAAATAGTAAGATCAATCAGACTAGTGCATAAAGATGATACAAAATTCATAGAGTTTGATCAATCATTCAATAGTATCACAATCAATCTGACTAATACATAAGGATGATAGAAAATCTATAGAGTAAGATTAATCATTTGATCGTATCATAATCAATCGGATTAGTGCACTAGGATAATACAAAACCAAAAGAGTAAGATCGATCATTTGATAGTATCACGATCGATTGGAATGGTGCAAAAAATCAAGAGAGTTTGACCGATCATTTGAACGTATCACGATCACGATATACTAGTGCACTAAGATGATACAAAATCCAAGAGTTCGACCTTTGATCATAGTCTGTTCGATCGGACTAGAGTGCCAAGATGATATCAAATCCAAAGGACTAGTTCATCGCGAAGAACTAGTCATTTGGATTTGACTAGTGCAAAAAAATTAGTTTCAACGACTAATAAATTTAGATTTAAAATATTATTTTTTAGTTTTATAATAAATAATATAAATAAAAATATGAAACTTTACTAAAAAAAGATTAAATAAAAATGGCATATATATAATAATAAAATATAATTTTTTCTCCCTATATATAAATGTAGGTTTTAATTTTTTTTTAATATTTAGTAGGCTATCAGCGACGACTTTCAAAGTCGCCGCTGATAGGGCTCATGAAAGTTGTTGCTTATAGGATTCATGAAAGTCGTTGCCAATGAGTGGGTATTAGCAACAACTACATGGGTCGTTGGTGATAATTATTTATTAGTAACAACTCATGAAAGTTGTTGCTGATGACTAGGTATCAGCAACGACTTTAAGTCGTCTTGATATGCCTTTGTTTTATTTTTTTGATATTTTGCCTTTGTTTTATTTTTTTAATATTTTGCAGAGCAACAGCAACGACATATTAAAGTTGTTGCTAATGGGCAGGTATCAGCAACAACTTTAAGTTGTCGATGATATGCTTTTGTTTTATTTTTTTAATATTTTGCAGAGCAACAATAACCACATATTAAAGTAGTTGCTAATAAGCAGGTATCAGCAACGACTTTAAGTTGTCGATGATGCGCTTTTGTTTTATTTTTTTAATATTTTGCAAAGCAACAACGACATATTAAAGTCGTTGTTAATGGGCAGGTATCAGCAACAACTTTAAGTCGTCGATGATATACTTTTGTTTTATTTTTTTAATATTCTGCAGAGCAACAACAACGACATATTAAAGTCGTTGCTGATGTGAGTTTTAATTCCTATTCCATTTCTATAAAAAAGATTAGCGATGACGTAAGAGTCGTTGCTAATGGTATATTATCGGTGCTAATACCTTCATGCCAAGTTATTTGTGACAACATATTAGCAACGACGTGTTTGTCGTTGCTGAAATATATATATATTTTTAAATGACATTAGCAACGAGATTCAGCAACAACACTTATTTCGTTGCTAAAAATCACTTATTAGTAACGACTCACGAAAGTCATTGCTGATAAGTGATTTTTTAGCAACGACTTTAGAGTTGCCGTTAAAAAGTGGTTGCTATTGACCAAATTTCTTGTAGTTCGAGCTTATAGATCCAAATTTATTGGCTTCAGGATGACAGCTTGTCTGTCTAGTCAATTGGGTGGCTAGTTAATCTGGTTGGTGTCAGATGTGTGAGAGAGACAGAAGTGGTTGGTTGGAGGAGCAAAGAAGAGAAGCTTCCGACCAATCAATGAAAACAATGAACTTTTTTTTTAAAAAAAAATGGATAATTACCTTTTCCCCCATGAACTACCACGTATTGTTACTTTGCCCCCATAAATTGACACTCTGACCAAATCACCCCCTTGGACTATCATTTCATTACCTTTTGCCCCCTTTTGTTAGTCAACCACATTAAAAAATTTGAAATGATGCAAATACCCTAGGTGGATGAACAAAATTTACTAAAATACCCTTAAAATTAAATAAACTAATATATATATAATTTTCAATCTGTCTATAACAGTTATAACAAGGAAAAAAAATCAAAATTAAAAATTAAACATTAAAAAAAAAACAAAACTTAAACTTTAATTTTTTTTTTTGAAGAAACAGTTCCAACTAAAAAAAAAAGGTATCTAAAACTAAAATTAAAAATTAAAACTTAAGAATTAAATAAAATTCTTTTAAAAAATAGACTTTAAAAAAAAAAAAAAAAGACCTGGGGTGGTTCGGCCACCTTAGATATTGGGGGTGGTGGTCGGACCACCATTGGATGCTTTATTATTATTATTATTAGTTTGGTTAAATGTCTTTTCAATACGTGAATTTTAAGATTTTTTTTCCACCTACGTATCATTTTGTATCGTAAATGGTACATCTTTTAGGACTAAATACAAAAATAGTACCTCCGTCAATGAGACTAACGGATTTACACATCAAATCAATAAAAAATTGACACATGTCATATTCATCATAAATAATTAAAAAAATTAAAATTAGGAAAAATAGAAATATTAAAAAACAATTAAAAAAGCTAAAACTAAAACTAAAAAAAAAATAAAAAATAAAAAATTAAAATTTGTAAAAGGGTGGCTCGGGCCAATGGGGGTGGCTGACCCACTCCCAACAGGTTGACGTGGTTGACTGATGGAAGGGGGCAAAAGGCAAAAAGAGAATATTTCGTCTGTTTTAACATGGTTAACTGACGGAAGGGGGCAAAGCAAAAGGTAATGAAATGGTAGTTTAAGGGGCGATCTGATCAAAGTGTCAGTTCATGGGACAAAGTGACAATATGTGGTAATTCATGGGGGAACAATGTAATTACTCCTAAAAAAAAATAAAAAAAAAAAAGAAAGAAAGAAAGAAAAGAGAAATCAATTGATTTGGGTCCGTAAGATTTGAAGTGCAGATCCGCTATAGTGCACTTAACACTTTTTCTTGGGCTGTTCCCCTCATGTTCTTGAAAACAAGTTAAAATTATTTCTGTTGGTTTTTATTCTATAAAAGTTGTTTTTGGAAACAACATGCATTGGAACATTGAAGAAAAGTTTCTTTTTTGAGAACAAAAAACAGTTCTTAGAAACAAAAATCAGTTTTTTATGTTTTGTTTTATTTTTGTTTTTGCTTTTCCACTCTCATCTGCATCTTTTCTATTCAAATATTCAAACATGGGAAGTGTTGCCCATCAGAGTTTGCTTCACGTTTCTTCCATTCTAGTCCCACTACTTCCTTGAATCCAAACACATACCTTATCGTTAGTCTCACCTTTTCCTATGTTACTATTGTCAATATTCTTGATTTATGTTACTGGTGGATGTTCTGAGGATTTGATTTCTACATATACTGTGTGTAACTATATTTTATCAATAAGAGGTACGGCATTAATCTTATCCAGTACTCAATTTAAAACATAGAATGGCATGCTGTGTTTAGAGGCACGTGTGCGTGCTGTGTGTCACTGTATTATATCACTAAGAGGTACAACATTAATCTCATCTAGTACTCAATTGAAAGACATTGAATGCCATGCTGAAAGGTTTGATTGTGTTTGTATTTTAATTTCTACGCCTGAAACTAGATCTACTCTGCACTAAGTGCTAGATCTACCCAGTTCTGGTTGTCCTCGACTAAGAAAGGGTCATGGCAATTTCCATGAGTTTTTTATCCGTGTGTTTGGTTTGATTGTGTTTGTGTTTTAGTTTTGAAGCTAACCTGTTTTGGCTAAGTGCTAGATCTACCGCATTCTGTTGGTCAAAGCTAATTTCTGTACTTTTTGTTTCTTTTTATGATTCAGGCCGTAGGGTTTACAAAACAATAAGAAAATGGATTCAAAATGGATGTATGGTAAGATCATCATTTACTGCAAGAAACTAAAATAAAACAAAACAATAACAAAGATTTTGATAGTGATGACTACATGAGCTGCAACGCAACAGAGTTTTGGACAAAAAGCTGTAGATGCTGGCACAGTGCAAATTAGTAACATGGTAAGGTCAAAGACAATGAAGTGGCACAAAACAGCAACCATAATGGTGAAAGTAACTAGTGGGGTGTATTGAATTTGTGATCATATCCATGAAGACATTGATAGGATTCTCAATTCAGGTGCAAAGAGCTTCCTGTCTGTCACAGCTCTTTGCACCTGAATTATATATTTGTAATCTGTAATTAACATGTTTCAGTTGCTTTCTATGATTTCTTAAAATCTGCCATCTCTTTAAATTATTATTCAAAAAATCAGTTGGTGCATCATAATACCAAAATCAATAACTACATATAAATCTATTTGTTTACATAAATTTGCTGTAGATGCCGTATGGCAAAGTAAATCAACTAAAAAAAAAAAAAGGTTAAGTAATTATTTTTTATTAAAAAACTAAGGGTATTTTAGAAAAAAAATTTTAAAAGGGGTTTTTTAATCCCATTTTGACAGTTTGAGGGGTCGATATCTACCACTTGTCAGTTCGGAGAGCTTGTTTCAATTAGGCTGTCAATATGGGGGGGCTTTTTTATATTTTCCCCTAAAATAATATACAATTCATCATCTTTACACATTCAAAATGTTGGAAAACTCAATAGCTTTAAAAACAAATTCTCTAAAGTTCCATTCTTGAAACTAGGTTAAAAAAAAAAAATTCCATTGCATTATATAAAAGAATCAAACAATATTAAAGCCATATGTACGAGTATTGATTAAATGCTAAGAGCCTAAGAAGATTCCATTCTTGAAACAAGTCAATTAGGCAAAAAAAGAAAACGAATTAAAATGGAAAAAAAAAAATTAATGCTAAAAATATGGAAAGTCTCAAAGCATTTTATATAATTATTCAATTACAAACTATTCCCTTAATAGTTTATAACTTTACATTTTTTATTAAATAAAAGAACCAAACAATATTAAAGCTTTATGTATTGAGTATTGGATTAAATGCTAAGAGCCTAAGAATATGAATGTTCAATTCTTGAAACAAGTCAATTAGGCAAAGAAATAAAACGAATTAAAATGGAAAACAAAATTAAATGCTAAGAATATAGAAAGTCTCCTAGCCTTTTCCTTTAATTATTCAATAACAAACTATTCTCTTTATAGTTTATAACTTTACATTTTTTATTAAATAAAAGAATCAAACACTATTAAAGCAATTTGTATTGAGCGTTGGATTAAATGCTAAGAGCCTAAGAAAATGAATGTTCTATTATTGAAACAAATCATTTAGGCAAAGAGAGAAAACGAATTAAAATGGGAAGCAAAATTAAATGCTAAGAATATGGAAAGTCTCCAAGCATTTTATAATTATTCAATTGCAAACTATTCTCTTTATAGTTTATAACTTTACATTTTTTATTAAATGTAAAAAAATCAAACACCATTAAAGCCATTTGTATTAAGTATTGGATTAAATGCTAAGAGCCTAAAAAGATGAATGTTCCATTCTTGAAACAAGTCATTTAGGCAAAGAGAGAAACGAATTACAATGAGAAACAAAATTAAATGCTAAGAATATGAAAAGTCTCCAAGCATTTTATAATTATTCAATTACAAACTATTATCTTTATAGTTTATAGGGAAAAGTACCTTTTACCCCCCTGATGTATCCACCCATTGGCACTTTAGCCCCCAATGTTTAAAAAGTGACATTCGACCCCTCTAATCTTGACGACGTTTGCAAGCTAACCCTCCGTCCACCTTTTCTGTTATTTTTTGACGGAACCCTAGCCACGTGCAACGCACGTGACTCTTTTATACCGAAAAGTTCCAGAAATGCCCTTGGGGGCTAAAGTGCCACAAAAAACAAAAGTAAAAAAAAAATCAAAAAAATCAAAAAATCAAAAATTATAATAATATAATAATACAAAAATAATAAAACTTAAAAATCTAAAAACTTAAAAAATCTCCTAAACTTTAAAAAAAAAAATAAAAAATAAAAAAAATAAAATTGACAGTGGGGTGGCCGGCCAGCCACCCACCACTGTCTTAATTTTTTTTTTTTTTTAAGTTTTTAAGTTTATTAATTTAAAAAATATATTAAGTAATATAAAATGATAAAATTACAATTCAAAATTAATTTTTTTTTTTTTTAAAAAAAAAAAAGGAAGAAAGGGGGTGGCTGCATCTTCTTCTTTTTTTTAAAAAATTAATTTATTAAATTTTATATACTTATTATTTTTAATAATAAAACTTTAAAAACTTAAAAACTTTAAAAAAAAAAAAAAAAAATTGGACAGTGGGTGGCCGGCCAGCCACCCCCATGTCTATTTTTTTTTTTTTCTTTTTAAAGTTTTTAAAAGTTTATTATTTAAAAATATATTAAGTATATAAAATATAAAATATAAATTCAAAAAAATTAATTTTTTTTTTTTTAAAAAAAAAGATGAAGAAAAGGGGTGGCTGCCATCTTCTTCCTTTTAAAAAAAAAATTAATTTTTAAATTTAATATACTTAAGTATTTTTAAATAATAAAACTAAAAACTAAAAAACTTAAAACTTAAAAAAAAAAAAAAAAAAATTGACAGTGGGGCTGGCCGGCCGCCCACCCCCACTGTCATTTTTTTTTTCTTTTTAAGTTTAGGATTTTTTAAGTTTTATTATTTTATTTTTTTTGTATTATTATATTTTATATTTTTGATTTTTTGATTTTTTTTTTACTTTTGTTTTTTTGTGGCAACTTTTAGCCCCAAGGGCATTCTTGTACATTTTGGTATAAAAGAGTCACGTGCGTTGCACGTGGCTAGGGTTCCGTAAAAAATAACAGAAAAGGTGGACGGAGGGTTTAGCTTGCAAACGTCGTCAAGATTAGGGGGGTCGAATGCCATTTTTTAAACATTGGGGGCTAAAGTGCGAATGGGTGGATACATCGGGGGGGTAAAAGGTATTTTCCCCTAGTTTATAACTTTATATTTTTTGTTAAATGTAAAAAAATCAAACACTATGAAAGCCATTTATATTGAGCATTGGATTAAATCCGAAGAGCTTAAAAAGATGAATGTTCAATTCTTGAAACAAGTCAATTAGGCAATTTAGAGCTTATCGCAATTGTTGCTCAATCCTTATGAATAAGGAGGAATGTAGCGGTTTTTGCTCGACTAATTAGCCCGCTGAGCATAGTGGTTCGTTCTGCATCGGAATCATTAGAAGCTTTCTAGAGTGCCAACTATTGGCCGGCTTATTCTGTTGCACTGGCTACTAGTAGCCCCATCTGTTGGCAACCCCCTACGGTTAGATCGGTAAAAGTTAATTGGGATGCGGCCATACCTAAGCACAAAAGGAAAATGGGTATCAACGTGATAATTCAGGATAGTATGAGAAATGTGTTGGCAACTCTATCTGTTTCACAGGATTTCATTATTGCTCCTAATATTGCATAGGCTACTGCGGCTTTGCGGGCTATCCTTTCTGCTGATGTAGCCAAAACTAATGCTTTCTTTTAGGTTCATCTTGGACAGTACTGCTGGCATTTGAAAGAAATAATTGATGAAGTGGGTGTTATCGACTAGAGTTTGTAGCCAAAACCATATGTTCGTTTTTGGCAATGCAGCTTTGATTTTGTATTTGAATAAATTGTCCCCAATATAACAGAAATTTATATAGAAAAAGCTCCATCCATGGTATTTAACCTGCAGATTGAATATTAATTAAATGAAAAGGAGATCAGGGAAGAAGAATACATATGGTACTAGTCTGTTCTAGCTAAAGTTCCTGAACGTACAACCATAACAACATGAATAGATTAATTAAGCAAGCATAAGAGAAAAAAGAAATTTATCTTTTTTCGTTCAGCTCAGATCAGATGGAGGCTTCGGGATGACCCAAGAGCCTGGCAGGTAATTACCATCCTCCATGTCATAAAGGGGTGTGATGCTATGATCTTCTAAGCAGTAAAATCCAATATCAAAATGCCATGATTCCCATGTCACAGAGTGCTCTACGCCAGGCACGGGTTCTCTTCTAATGTGAGGAAAGTAAATAGAGTTAGGCTTCAATTCCGGGAAGTCGAGAGCCGAGACAGAAAACGACTGTTGCGGACCAAGAAACAAGACACGGTCACCAATGCACTCCACACGTTCCGCTCTTTGCTGTTGGAAATCAAGCTTGAAAACATCAAATCTATGTGTCTTTGAAGCTCGGGGGTGAGTACTGGATATACCAAAATGCCTAACAACCAGGAGAATATCTCCTAAGGATTCCACCAAGTACTCCAATATCTCATCATTAGATGGTTGGTAGTCACGGCGGTGATCAAGACGGTGAATCCTCTTAGGACAAGAAGGTTCTCGGAGATCCCAAGCTTCAATTGCTCCTCCAGCCAAGTCCCTGCCATAGAACAGTTTGTTCTTGTTGGAATACGCTAGTTGCGTATAAATACCGCACCAACCCGCACAACTCCACGACTTGTCTCCGGGTCTACAGAATGCAACATCACTGTATGGACCATACACGACCATCACGATGCAATCAGGGGACATGGGGCTTGATGACCAAACAATGTTATATACGAAATCATCGTATTCTACATGATCTGTTGATTCTAAGTACTGATTACTGCCCATATAATTTTCTCTCCACATCTCTATGATAAGGTCCATTTCAGGGATCGTAGCCGCAGGCGGAAGCCTAACAATAACTGGAGGAGTTTTTTCGGTGAAGGGATTCACAAGTGTAATTTCACCGTCAGCTTCTTTGATAAAGGCAACCCAGCCTGGTGAGGATGATCCCAGAAACACACAAGGTTCGAAAGCCTCTTCACACTTAAGGGTTACAATCTTCTGGCCCGCGACCGCCACCAGCTTAGTGATTTCTATACTCGGACAACTATAAGAATGCGCCAGACATGGGGTTTGGGATGATCGCGATGAGACACCACCAGTGCCATTACCATCTTCATCTTCATCTTCGTGAGTATTATTGTGACTGAAACGACGTCGCAGTAGTGAAGCCATGGGCGTCCATGGAGAGTATGATAACACACGATTACTGGCAGGACGTCTACCAAGAATGGTTTGCTTATAATTAGGGATGGAGGAAGAAAGGCTGCGCACGAGGAGTAGACGACCCTTAAAAGGGTTCCAAGGATTATTACTACCACAACAGAAAAGCCTTTGCAGGCAACCAGAAGAAGGAAATAGTTTCATCATTCTAGCTTGTCTCGCGATCTAGTCGGCCGAACTCTGTTGATGAAGATTTGTGAGAACGATTTGAAGAAACAAAGAAATAAGAAGCCCTAAAATGCTTTAAAAAAAATAATATATATATATATATATATATATAATAAGAAGGCCTAAATAGCCCACACCAATACACAAAATAACCTCTTGCTTAACACTAACAAATCAATGAATACCAAAAAT
>FXXK01000390.1:419033-453602 GCA_900184695.1 Betula pendula
GTAAAAATGAATAAAAGAACAAAAAAGGAATGGCTATTCCTTGCGAAGAGGAATAGGAATAAGTATTCCTATGAATAAGCTCTTACCAAATAAAGGAATGGCTATTCTGCAAACCAAACGGGCCTTAGTAGCAAACTAAATCTGAAACAAAATCTTTAACTCAAACTTCTCTCATTTTAACAAAATCTTCAACCCATAGATTATTCCATTCAACAACCTATTACCCATATCAAAATCGAGGAAAAAACTCCCTCAAACTCCAAAATAATTTTATTAAAATCAAGAACAGGCTCCATTTCATATAAATTTTTTTTTTTTTTTTTTTTTAAAAAAAATTGCCTTTACCTTGATTTCTAGGCTGGCTGAACCAAAATCTGCGAATTTGATGATACAATGCTTCTTCGGTCACTGATTGTGAGTTGCAGTCAAGAGGAAGCTGTGTATAAAGAAAAAAAATCGAGTAGATGAAAAAAGTGGGTGCTTGCCTTCGTGAGAGTAAAATATGGACATTTGCAAACAAAACCGTTGAAGGGAGAGAGAGAGAGAGAGAGAGATTTGCGTATTGATGTGGGCTTCCGTTACGATGGGGAACCGGTGAGCTTTGATTATGGAAGGGGATGGGTTTTCTCTTTTTCAGAACAGGGGAGGGAGGTTACGGGGAAAAAGAAACAAAAGGGTAGATGTTTAATGGGGGTGAGGTTACACACGTGGGGTCCTTAGCCAAATCCAAAGCTTGGATACCGCCTACAGCACCTGAGAGCACTCTCATTGGCTTATGCAAATTTTTAGCCATAATGGCTAACCAAAATCTACTTTTGCTAGTTTAGCTAATGTACAGTAAAAGACACCATACATCCGATTATCTATTCTTTCTCAATATCTTTTAAATATTCTTTTTTTATTCTTTGTTTATCTTTCTTTATTATTTCTTTATTTCATTTTTAATGATAGTTGCCCAATCCTTTTAGGCCTCAATCAAGTCATCAAATTTCTTATTGAAAAGTAGTCAATCCTAATCCAATCCAACAAGTCAAAACAAATCCAAATGAAAACCATATGATATTTTTGCTACAATAAACTTTAATATGTAAAAGTTTATCGAAACAAATATTTTACTTTGAACCATATGCTAGAGAGCTAAAAAGGCTCATGGGCTCATATTAATATGAGTCCTTCAAAGCATTTGTCAGAGATTCTTTTAGGCCTCAATCAAGTCATCAAATTTCTTATTGGAAAGTACCCAATCCTAACCCAATCCTATCCTATGTGTAGCAAATCAAAACAAATCCAAATGGAAACCATATGATATTTTAGTTTCCCTGCCTTGGTATATTCAACTTTTAGTAGCTTACTCATGGTTGTTTAGATCCCCATTACCCCTTGAAACAGAGTGCCAGTAAGAAGTGTCATATTCTGAAATCAAGCCTGAACAATTCTTAAGTCTTTGACAAAAAGTAGATAAATGGCAAAACACAATTTGATAAGAAAATTGAATAGTACGTAAATGAAGCAACGAGTAAATTTTATGTAATATGCATAAGCTAAGGTGAAAATACAACTCTTTTAAGCCAATATTATAACAAGTTTACATACTGAACAAACTTGTAAATTCTTAAGTCCATGATTTTTGGTTTTCTTTTCCTATTTAGAGAACTTGGACTAAAACCCACCTGAAAAACCCAGTGCAGTTTCACTCTGGCTAGACCTGAAATTGTGCCCACAAATGCAAGTTCTGCCCAGCCACAGGCGCCCTAGAATATAAAAGAGGCTGCATCGAACTGATTCAAAGCCATAAGCTCAATGCATAACCAAATATGTGGACATAAAGGTAAACTATACAAGCTGTCTTTCACAAGATCAAGCGAATTACCACTGCACTATCAAAATAAGCAAAATGGCCGCTATACCTAGGACTCATTACCCTGCTCAAGAAGGCTTTCTGCACCTTGATCTCTGCCCCAAGCCCTCTCCTTCCAGATTCTCTCCACTTCCTCAAACGTCAATCCCTGTGTTTAAAGGATAAACAACATCCAGAACCAACCAGAGCTTCACAATCAACCAGACCAACACAACAGCAAGCAAAATAGCATTCCTCAATCCCGACACAGCAATATGTAATCCCCAACATCTACACTATCATAAGCTACTCGCAAGGCCAATTTAGGCCAATTTAGACCACATGAGTTTATAATAACATGGCATTAACCCGGACAACTTGCACCATATATAATATAAGCAGTAAAAAGAAAATATATATGAAAAAAAAAAGTTATAGAGCTCTTACTGGAGTCTTGAAGACGACTGAGACGGGAGAGAAAATGGCTTCTGTTGATGATGCAGAAAATGGTCCACTGGTGTAACTGGAACAGAATAAGCAAATATCAGAAATAGCTCCAAACAATCCAAAAATCAAACCCAATGTTTCGCAGAAGGGGAAAAAGGGGACGGGGATGGGTTTCACCGAGAGGAAACAGGGGAGGGGGATGGGTTTCGCAGAAGGGGAAAAAGGGGACGGGGATGGGTTTCACCGAGAGGAAACAGGGGAGGGGGATGGGTTTCGTAGAAGGGGAAAAAGGGGACGGGGATGGGTTTCACCGAGAGGAAACAGGGGAGGGGGATGGGTTTCGCAAAAGGGGAAAAAGGGGACGGGGATGGGTTTTCACCGAGAGGAAACAGGGGAGGGGGATGGGGGATGGGTTTCGCAAAGGGGGAAAAGGGGATGGGTTTCGGTCCTCTCTCTCTGTATCACGCTCTCTCTCGGTGAAGGGGAAACAGGGGAGGCGGGAGAGAAAATGGAGGAAAAGAAGGGGTATCGGGAAAAAGAGGAGGGAGAGAGAAGATACTTGGTGCTCCTCTGACGCCGACCTTCAGAGCACTCCCATGGCGGACTGAGCGTGAGCGTGGAGCGTGAGCGAAATGGAGGGAAGAGGGTTATCACAGTGAGCGGGAAGATAACGAGATGGAGGGAAAAGAAGGGGAGGTGGTATCGGGAAAGAGGGAGAGGGAGAGAGAAGAAAGTAATTTTTTATGGAAGGAGTGTGCACAGTGTGACCCAACAGTAGCGTTACACTGTGCACCAATTTTTGTAGAAACGCAAAATGGCTTTAGGATGCATAATCTGATATTTGGGGTGTTTGTAAAATTTGATTAGCCATTCTAGCATTTTTGCTAGAATGGCTAATCCAATGGGAGTGCTTTGACGACCAATCCTAAAAAAGCTCATATACAAGAGGCAATGACATTATATATCTGTTTTTTTTTTTTTTTTTTAAAGAAAAGAGAAACCTTCTAGATTTGTTATTTCAAACTTCACGCACATGTGCATTTTTTCACTTTGTTAATGGCCGTGTAGTTGTGATATTGTGATATTAAGTCAATTATTATTTTTAATCATGGTGAAGGTCATCCAATCACAACTAATGTACAAACGAAAGAAAAAAAATCACAAAAAATAAAAAAAAAATAGAAGAAAACAAATCTTAAAAAATAAAAGAAAAAAAGGGTAAAATATGAGGTGAAAGGTTTTCTCAAAATATTATATTAAGGAAGTGTGATTTTTTTTTTCTTCAAAAAGTGTGTTCTATTTTTGTTTTTTGTTTTTAATTTCTTTGTTTTTTTTTTTTATTAAAGTGTGATTTTTGCAAAAATATATATAATATATATATATATTATATTAAAACTGATTGACAAAACTTTGCTCTCTTGAAATCGTACTTGTTAGGAAAACCTCAAATATTATTTAAAATGATATGATATTATCCATCAGGCCTTGAAGCAGTTCTTGTTTAAAAAAAAAAAAAAAAAGGTTCAAGAGTTCATGGTAGTACACCAGTTCAATAAAATGAGAGTGTAGTAATTATAAAAATCCTAAAGCGAGGATCCAAGTTATTCTTGAGTCCTTAAAAAATTGATGTGGTTTTTAAAGGACAAAATTTTCCAAAAAAAAGGGTAAAATATGAGGTGAAAGGTTTTCTCAAATATTATATTAAGGAAGTGTGATTTTTTTTTTTCTTCAAAAAGTGTGTTCTATTTTTGTTTTTTGTTTTTAATTCTTTGTTTTTTTTTTTTTATTAAAGTGTGATTTTTGCAAAAAATATATATATAATTATATATATTTTATATTATAAAACTGATTGACAAAACTTTGCTCTCTTGAAATCGTACTTGTTAGGAAAACCTCAAATATTATTTAAAATGTATTGATATTATCCATCAGGCCTTGAAGCAGTTCTTGGTTAAAAAAAAAAAAAAAAGGTTCAAGAGTTCATGGTAGTACACCAGTTCAATAAAATGAGAGTGTAGTAATTAAAAAATCCTAAAGCGAGGATCCAAGTTATTCTTGAGTCCTTAAAAAATTGATGTGGTTTTTAAAGGACAAAAATTTCCTCCAAACTGAGTTGGAAGAATTTCCCCCAACTCAATTTATAAAAATGGCATGTGTCCCTTTGCATATGAGAAACACATGCATTTTTTTAATTGCAATGACAAAGTTTAAAAAAAATTATAAAAAATGCATATGCTTATTCAAACTTTGTTATTGCAATTAAAAAATGAATGTGCTTTTCACATGCAAATAGACACATGTCATTTTTTATAAATAGGGTTGAAGAAAATTCCTCCAACTCAATTTGGAAGAAAACTCTGTCCGTTGTTAAAATTACCGTTAAATTTTGTGATAGTTGACTATTAAATTTTGATGCAATGATAATTTTAAAGTCACATCAATTTTTGGATGACTCAAAAAGAGGACTTGGGTCCCCTCTAGCATATTCGACAAATTATCTCATAATCTTGTACTATGAATTAAGCACATGCCTTGCATGTGCCATCAAAACTAGTTTTTTATTAAATAAAAGAATCAAACAGTATTAAAGCCATATGTATTAAGTATTGGATTAAATGCTATGAGCCTAAGAAGATAGATGTTTTATTCTTGAAACAAGTCAATTAGGCAATGAAATAAAACGAATTAAAATGGGAAACAAAATTAAATGCTAATAATATGGAAAGTCTCCAAGTATTCTATAATTATTCAATTACAAACTATTATTTTTATAGTTTATAACTTTACATTTTTTATAAAATAAAATAATCAAATAATATTAAAGCCATATGTATTGAGTATTAGATTAAATGCTAAGAGCCTAAGAAAATGAATGTTATATTCTTGAAACAAGTCAATTAGGCCATGAAAGAAAACGAATTAAAATGGGAAACAAAATTAAATGCTAATAATATGGAAAGTCTTCAAGCATTTTATAGGGAAAACTTCACTTACCCCCCTAAATTTCAAAACATCTCAATTTTTTTTTTTTTTGAAAAAGAATTATCAACTTTCATTACGAATCAGGAAAAAACCAGAGCTAAAAGCTCTACAAATTCAAAGCATGTTGCTCCGAAGTTACAATGTCATGAATACATCTAGGAATTTCTTCCATCCATATCCTATCTATGACATGTATGAGCGTGTTCTTCGCAAGCCCATGGGCGGCATAATTGTTCGCTCTCTTTGTATAACAAGTGTGCCAAGAAAAAGACCCTTGAAGGACCACTTTAATGCCTGCCACAATCTGGCCATATATGCTCCAATTCTGCTGCTTGTTGTTGATTGCGTTCACTACTAGTAGTGAGTCACCCTCCAAAATGAAGTTGGGTAAACCCAGATCACGACTAAACTCTGCGGCTTTCAGGGCTGCAAGAGCTTCAGCCACAACAGGCTCGGTGAGAATACTGATAGACTGACTCCTAGCCGCAATTGTCATTCCCATATGATCTCTGACAAAAATACCAACCCCTAGACGTTTGTTAGCAGAGTCATCGGCGACATCCCAATTTACTTTGTACGTATTGGGCGGTGGGTTTTGCCATCCCGTGTGAATGACCGGAAGTGGGGTTGGATTGGAGAGCGCATCCTTGGAAGTAGCTTGGCAAAACTCAGAGAGGGCAAGGACGGCACTCTGGACAAGTTGGTTCGGAGGGGTGAAAACTCCCCCATGTACCACGGTATTTCGTCGAAACCAAAGACCTCTTGCAATCACTGCGTAGAGGGCTAGCTCCTCCTCCGAGAAACGTTCAATCCAGTCAGCCATGACATCAATGAAAGATGCTCCCTCAATGGTACACTTTTGCATTCTTATATCACATGACCCCCAGACATCATGAGCAGCTGGGCATGTCCACAAAACATGCAATGTATTCTTGCAGTCCAATTGACAGAAAATACACAAAGGATCCAGGGAAATACCTTTCTTTTGTAAATTTATCCGGGTGAGTAGAAGGTCATTGCAAGCTCTCCATAGAAACAGCTTGATAGGATTTGTAACCTTTAATCTCCAAATTGTCTTCCAAACACTGCTACACCTGTAATTGTTAGAACTTTCGCCTTTCCGGCCCTCAATCTTCTCTTGTTCCAAATGGTAAGCACTCCTAACTGTAAACTCCCCGGAAGGGGTGGCCCGCCAGATCAAAGCATCTTGTTGCTTATAGCGGCTGAGAGGAAGATTACAAATGATATCGGCCTCATAAGGCGAAAAAACATCCTTAGCAAGGGTCACGTTCCACCATTTTTTGCCAAGGTCAATGAGCTCCCCCACTCTGGCATCTTCGGCTAGTAATCTCCTCGGTGATTGGACAACATAAGTGGCGGGAATGGGTAGCCACTTAGTGTAATGAAGTTTTAATTTTTTGCAATCCCCCCCTTCATTAGGATTTTTTGTTAAGACCTAACGGATGGCCCCTCACATGCCGCGCACGTGGTAACATAAGTTCTCATTCCGCTCCACATCTTGTGTTTTCCTTGGGTACAGCAAACCTTACAGTGACTACAAGCGTCTCGACCTCGCCTCGAGTCATCTCTATATTGCTCGCCATGTCATCTTTAATGAAACAAGTTTTCCTTTCCAGACCCTGTCAAAATCTGCCGGTCCTCTTACTCCAGCATCCACCCGTGTCTCTCTTCCCCATTTAAAACTTCATCCACCTCAGTTAGTACCTCCTGCATGTCCTTCCATTCCCAACTCTGATTCCCTATCCTCCAGGGGCGGACCCACGGCTATAAGTGGGGGGACGAATGTCCCCCCAAAAAGTTTTAATTTTTTTTTAAAAATTTCTACTTTTTATATATTTATCCCTTCAAAATAATAATTTTGTCCCTCCTAAAATTTTTCTTTCAAATTTGCCCAATCTATTGGCATAAAAAACCGAAGAGCCCCTCATTTATTTAGTTTCCTCCATACTTAAGACTCCAATTGACTTTTAAATATCGAAACTCTAATTTGGTTTGGGATTCTGAAGCTCTCTGGCGTCATATCAAGACATTAAAATCACTCATACCAATTTTTTAATTTAGCTTTTCATCTGTCTTTTCTCTCTCAAAACTACATCGTCTCAGTGTAAAAACGTGATTCTTACTATCTATAAATAAACTATCTCTCTTTCTCTTTCATAGGAGATGTGAAGGTAGAAATTGAATATTTTAATTTTTTTAAAATTTTATGTACTAATTAATTGCTTCAATAATCAAAAACACATATGAAGAGATTATATGTATTTGTTTAAGTTCGTCCTGCCACACCATAAATCCTGATTCCGCCCCTGCTATCCTCCAACACTAGTGCGTGTCCTCCAACTCCTTCTCCTACTTCTATTCCTCCTATCACAAAATCTATAGCTTCACCTACTGCCTCTATTCCTGATCCTCCTCTATCGATTGCCGCACCTTCTTCTTGTCTTCCACCTGCTTCTTCTACCACTCGTCTTCATCATATGACCACCAGGTCTCAGCTGAACATTCACAAACCGAAAATTCACACCGATAGCACGGTTAAATATCCTCTACCTCGGGCAATTACTATCTCCTTGGATTCAACTAACAGTGTGCCCACTTGTTTCTCTGAAGCTGTTAAACATGGTGTGTGGCGTGATGCAATGGCTAATGAATTTAATGCTCTCTTGAAGAATGGTACTTGGACTTTGGTCAATTCCACACCCTCTATGAATGTAGTTGGCTGCAAGTGGGTCTTCCGTATTAAAAGAAAGGCTGAGAACGGTATTGACAGGCATAAGGCTTGTCTGTTGCCAAAGGCTTCTATCAACAACCGGGTTTTGATTTTGGCGAAACATACAGCCAACTAGCCAAGTCATCAAACTCATCAATATCCGTGTAGTCCTCTAACTTGTTGTTTCTTATGGGTGGCCCATCAAGCAAATCGATGTAAATAATGCATTTCTACATGGTTCTTTTTCCGAGATTGTGCACATGGCTCAACACCCGGGTTCATTCATTCCAACAATCCCAAGGCTGTTTGTTTATTAAAAAAGCTCTTTATGGTCTTAAACAAGCCCTCGTGCTTGGTTTTCAAGGTTTATTTGAACTTGGCTTTATTGCCTCCAAAGCAGACAGCTCTTTGTTTTATTTCGTGCTGCAGGCCTTCGGATTATGGCTTTAGTATATGTGGATGACATACTTCTAACTGGTTCTTCCTTGGCTGCTTTGGATAATTTAATCACAGCTTTGTCCGTTGACTTTCCTATCAACGATTTGGGTGCTACGGTTACTGCTGAAATAAAACCTGTCAAACACCCTCCATGAATTGACTAACATTAGAGACCTTGGAATCAGTTTCAACTGAAATCAAGGCAGCGAGAAGAAGACTCCCAGCTCTTAATTAAGGACTTACGGCTGTCACAGGAAACATGGAGCTAATCTTTTCCTGTTCTTAAGGAACCTAACCCACGTGATCAGCTGCTGCTTGAATGGGAGTGTTTTAGTCAAACGTGTTCTTCTTAATTGTAAAGTGCTGTTAGTGTTTTCCTGTAACAGACTTTCCTCTGCTTTTCAATATCTGTACAAATCCTTATAAATAAAGTTAAGAGCTTAATGCTCGGTAAGACAATTACAGCCAAAACATTTGGTGTCTTCAATCCAATACTTTAATCTCTGGACGTGTAGCCTCATCGAGTTCCTTTCTCGTTTTGAACATAATTATCTTGCATGGTATTGCAGTAAAATTCTATCTTGTTATTGCTTTGATATATATTAATGGCTAAACCAGATGTTCATCTTGGACAGTGCTGATGTAGCCTAAACTAATGCTTTCTTTTAGGTTCATCTTAGACATTGCTGGCATTTGAAAGAAATAATAGATGAAGTGGGTGTTATCGACTAGAGTTTGTAGCCAAAACCATATGTTCGTTTTTGGCAATGCAGCTTTGAGTTTGTATTTGAATAAATTGTCCCCAATATAACAGAAATTTATATAGAAAAAGCTCCATCGATCCATCGTATTTAACCTGCAGATTGAATATTAATTAAATGAAAAGGAGATCAGGGAAAGAAGAATACATATGGTACTAGTCTGGTCTAGCTAAAGTTCCTGAACGTACAACCATAGCAACATGAATAGATTAATTAAGCAAGCATAAGAGAAATAATGTTCATAAGAGAAAAAATAAATTTATCTTTTTTCGTTCAGTAAAGATCAGATGGAGGCTTCGGGATGACCCAATAGCCTGCCTGGTAATGATCATCCTCCATGTCAAGGGGTGTGATGCTATGATCTTCTAAGCAGTAAAATCCAATATCATACTCCCATGGTTCCCATGTCATAAAGGGCTCCTGTTCTCCAGGCTCGGGTTCCCTTTCATAGTGAGGAAAGTAAATAGAGTTAGGCTTCAACTCCGGGAAGTCGAGAGCCGAGACAGAAAACGACTGTTGCGGACCAAGAAACAAGACACGGTCACCAATGCACTCCACACGTTCCGCTCTTTGCTGTTGGAAATCAAGCTTGAAAACATCAAATCTATGTGTCTTTGAAGGGAGGCGAGTACGCAGACCAATATACCTAACAACCAGGAGAATGTCTCCTAGGGATTCCACCAAGTACTCCAATATCTCATCATTAGATGGTTGGTAGCCACGAAGGTGATCAAGACGGTGAATCCTCTTAGGACAAGAAGGTTCTCGGAGATCCCAAGCTTCAATTGCTCCTCCAACCAAGGCCCTGGCATAGAACAATTTGTTCTTGTTGGAATACGCTAGTTGCGTATACCTACGCGAACCCGAGGCAGAACTCCACGACTTGTCTCCGGGTCTACAGAATGCAAAATTATTGTATGGACGATACACGACCATCACGGTGCAATCAGCGGACATGGGGCTTGATGACCAAACAATGTTACGTTTGAAATCATAGTATTCTACATGATCATAATTTTCTATCCACATCTCTATGATTAAGTCCATTCCAGGCATCGTAGCCGCAGGCAGAAGCCTAACAATAACTGGAGGAGTTTTTTCGGTGAAGGGATTCACAAGTGTAATTTCACCTTCAGCTATTTTGACAAAGGCAACCCAGCCTGGTGAAGATGATCCCAGAAACTCCCAAGGTACTACATCCTCTTCACACTTAAGGGTTACAATCTTTTGGCCCGAGACCGCCACCAGCTTAGTGATTTGTAGACTGTGACAACTATAAGAATGCACCAGACATGGGGTTTGGGACGATCGCGATAAGACGCCACCAGTGCCGCCATTACCATCTTCATCTTCGTGAATATTATTGTGACTGCAGAAACGACGTCGCAGTAGTGAACCCATGGGCGTCCATGGAGGAAAGGCTGCACACGAGTAGTAGACGACCCTTAAAAGGGTTCCAAGGATTATTACGACCACAACAGAAAAGCCTTTGCAGGCAACCAGAAGAAGGAAATAGTTTCACCATTCTAGCTTGTCTCGCGATCTAGTCGGCTGAACTCTGTTGATGAAGATTTGTGAGAACGATTTGAAGAACCAAAGAAATAAGAAGCCCTAAATGCTTTAAAAAAATATAAATATATATATAATAAGAAGGCCTAAATAGCCCACATCAATACACAAAATAACCTCTCGTTCAACACTAACAAATTAATGACTACCAAAAAAAAAATCCTTAGTAGCAAACTAAATCTGAAACAAAATCTTTAACTCAAACTTCTCTCAATTTAACAAAATCTCCAACCCTTAGATTATTCCATTCAACAACCTATTACCCATATCAAAATCGAGGAAAAAACTCACTCAAACTCCAAAATAATTTTATTAAAATCAAGAATAGGCTCCATTTCATATAATAAAAAAAAAAAAAAAATTGCCTTTACCTTGATTTCTAGGCTGGCTGAACCAAAATCTGCGAATTTGATGATACAATGCTTCTTCGGTCACTGATTGTGAGTTGCAGTCAAGAGGAAGCTGTGTATAAAGAAAAAAAATCGAGTAAATGAAAAAAGTGGGTGCTTGCCTTCGTGAGAGTAAAATATGGACATTTGCAAACAAAACTGTTGAAGGGAGAGAGAGAGAGAGATTTGCGTATTGATGTGTGCTTCCGTTACCATGGGGAACCGATGAGCTTTGATTATGGAAGGGGATGGGTTTTCTCTTTTTCAGAACAGGGGAGGGAGGTTACGGGGAAGAAGAAACAAAACGGTAGTAGATGTTTGATGGGGTGGGGTTACACACGTGGGGTCCTTAGGCTTTCGGGGAAAAGTACACTTCCTTGTTAACCGGATTTGACTTAGGTGTTTTAAAAAAACTACGGCATATGTTCTGACTTGGTAAAGCTCAATGGTTGGAATTTAATTTAATTAAATTTAATGTTTATTTATTTTTTTAATAAAAACTTTAAATTGGATCTTGGCCAATAACAATAATTATAGGCTATAACTAAAGGCGTAAACAAACAAAACTACTTATAAGCTCGGTAAAGTTTGGCTCGCGCGTGAGTCGATTATTAAATGGGTCGCTTGTGAACACGAAAGTAAGTTCGATTATTAAACGATACATACCTAGCTGAAACTCGGCTTGGTTCGAATAACGTTTGTAAAAATGATCGTATAAAACTCGACTCACTTGTTAGCTCGACTTGTATTTATTTATTAATATGTAGAATTCTATAAATATTATATAATATATATAATTATAATTGTTAGTGCAATTTTTAGGTCGTCTTCCTCCATGAGGCGAGGACCCTAACAGTCACTGTATTGTTGAACTGAGAGAGGGGCTCTCCTAGTATGGAAGAAGCGTATCTGTAAAATAGAGAGGTCATTAGAATATCTCCGGCCGGAGCCGATGACCCTCCAATGCTTAAGTTAGCATGCTTATATAGAGTGAGAGAAATAAAGTGAGGTTCTACAGAGAACCATTGTTCTCCCTCTAAGGGGAGAACCTGTGAGTCGGAGCTCTCACGGAGAGCTTCTGTCAGAGAGAAAAAGAGAGACCACAGAGAAGAAGAAGTCCCCGCATAATGGTCTTACCTTTTCTATATAAATGGATCTCCCAAAATGTTCCAAATAACATCTTGGCCATACACGTGTTAAGCATGTGGGCCCACAGTATGAAGGGATATTTTATCCCAACAGATACCCTCGATCCCCATGGCTGACTTGCTCAAAAGGTTAGATATCGAGAATCTTTGATATACTTGCGATCAGAGTTACCTTTGTTTCTCTTGGTGAGAACGGTGTGTCATTTGTCAGATGCCTGCAGTAGTGATCTTAGAAGTGTGAACGTTTGACGGGTCGTATAGATTGTACCCCTCGAGCCTACGACTCGGCTATTACTAATGTTGTTGCTGGCGAGCTTGTTTAAACTTTGTTCCTTGTCGGGTTGACCCGAGTCAAGGTTTTTGTCAATCCTATTAGATCGCGATGGATGATATTCGGGCTGATATTTTGCCCATATAACTGAGGAGAGCTTCATATGTTCTGATGCTTCTTGTAGAAACTTAAAGACAAAAAAAAAATGTAGCAGCTTCGCTGCTGGTTATCTTGATGGTAATAGGATCTTGGTCCAGGTTAGTCAATAAGCAAATAATAACATTAATCATCAGATATAAAAATATTAATGTATTGAACTAATAACTGAAAGGGGTTTACCAAGACTGTATGTCGATGGCAAGAGCTTGTGAGCTCTTGTGCCTGAGGACTGTTGAAGGCAAGGATCTAAACCTCTCATGCCTCCGTTGGGTGCCAAGTACTCTCCCGGTTGGCCGGGCACTCTCTCGGTCTTCAATCTAAGCCCGTGCACCAAGAGACCGAAGTCTCTTGACTAGGACATTGGTCTTCTCTCTGAGCCCATGCACCAAGAGGTTGGAACCCTTTGACTAGGACATCGGTCTTCTCTTCGAGCCCGTGCACCAAGAGGTTGGAACCCCTTGACTAGGACATTGGTCTTTATGTCAAGTTAGTGCGCCAAGAGGTTAAGACCTCTGTGACTAGAACACTGATTCTTAATGTCAGGTTCGTGCGCTAAGAGGTTAAGACCTCTGTGACTAGAACACTGATTCTTAGTCTTCAAGCTTGTGCTCCAGGAGATTGGGTCTTCAAGCTGGAGCTTCGGATCAGCATGTCAGGTTTGTGCGCCAAGAGGTTAAGACCTCTGTGACTAGAACACTAATTCTCAATGTCAGGTTCGTGAGCCAAGAGGTTAAGACCTCTATGACTAGAATATTGATTCTCAATGTCAGGTTCGTGCGCCAAGAAGTTAAGACCTCTGTGACTAGAACACTAATTCTCAATCTTCAAGCTTGTGTTCCAAGGGTTGGGATCTTCAATTGTTTGACCTGTTTGCCTGAAATCATTGGAAACACAAGGTGGAAACATCCCAAATTTGTTAGTGGAAAAATATTTGCACTCGAGATAAATTTTATAATTGTTGGTGATGTTTCTTTAGATGTTCAGTATTCCATGGATGTGGAGTGCTTGATCCGACCACTTTGGAGAGTGAAGCAATCATTGTGGACCCGAATTTGGGCCCGAATAGGCCGCCCTGCGGTTTTTCCGCATATTGGGGCATCTCGTGAGATCAGTCGGGGTATTGCCATGCACTGGTCGCTCGTGTGCCTAGGAACAATCGGGGTGCTGCCATGTACTGATCCTTGAGGCGCCTGATGGAGCTAGCAAGTTGTGTCCTGCAAAAGCTCAAAATATGCAAAAGACATGGTAGCATCTTTGCTGCTAGTTAGTTCACGTATAAAGAGACTGTAATCTCGGTTAACCCAATTAATCAGGTAGTAAGCAATAATGATCTCATGTATCACTATTTGATTATTGCAAGTACTATGAAATAATTCGTAAAATTTTTACCCAATTTAGATTGTCGAGAGTTGTTGAACTTTTGGTGTTCGAAACTTTGGCCCTCGAGATCTTCTCTTGGGATTCTTGATCCTTGAGGTTTTGGAGCTGTAGCTAAAAAAATATTCAACTTGCGCTCACAAAATTTTGAAAGATCAATTGTGATGTGTAAGTAATAAAGAGGGTCCTTCTTATATAGTAAAAGATGCTATTGTTGTGAGACACTCAAACTGTATGGTCAACCATTCTTCCTTGGTTGAATTGGGTATTAATAAGTCGTCGAGATAGGCCATGTTGAATGACCCCAACCATTTTCTGATTGATGGATTTTGTTGCATAGCTCGAGATCTGGAGCTTTCTGAGAACTTCAGTCATGAAAGAGTTCCGAGCATAATCAATTTTTGTGGACTAATTGCACGAAATGTGGGGGCCACTATGCATGTATAGGAGCTGGGGCTAAGCGGCGTTGCATGTTTTCCTTTAGATCGATCTATTCGATCTTGTTACTCCTGAGAACCTTGATTGCCATGTGTGGCCGAATTCAGAGATAATTTTTTATTCTTTACGTTGGTTCGTAAAGATTCAAATTTAAGCTTTTTCTCCTGCACTTATACAATTATTAAAAGCATATAACAATATTAAAGTGATTACCGCTCGATCCTGGTTTCCAATGTAGGCCCTGGGATGAACTGTCCTTGAGTGGTATTCTTGGCGGAGTCACGTCACACCTGAGTAGTTCTCGAAGGTGACTGTGTGGCTCTCAAATCATGTTGTCAAACAGATTATCTAAAATTCACAAAGAAGTTGTTAATTTGCTTAGTAATTGTTGGTGAAGGTTGTTCATAGTCCATTAAACAATGTATCATATTGGCAGCAACTCTTGGACTCAGTTGGGAGACGGCCCTTGAAAATTTTGGCCCTCGGAACTGTTTAGCTCGGAGGGTGACTTCTCATAAGAGTTTCCGTGTAATACCCAGGGTCCTAGCGAGCTACTAAGGTGCCGATAGTTCGGAAATGATCTTCATATGCCATGAGTTCTTCCCTTGCATTTATATGGTCAAGAAAAATATGTAACAATATTAAATTCGAAACAAGTATCTCCCCAATGCCGCATATGTTCAAAAGTATGTGCGGTCTGAACTTGGAGGAAGTTCAAATCCCAATGGTGAGGGATTAGCTTGTGGTCTCTTCTTGATGCTGAACATGAGCGACGTTTTGACTGTGCTCGTGGAAATAGAGCCATTGAGATGACTTTCCCGAAAGTGAGGCTTGACTTATCAAGGCTTCCAGTTTTGTTGGACGGTTCATGTGGCCTATGATTGATGTGCGCAACCATGTGCAGAATTTGCTCAGGTAGAAGGTTCATCTAACTGCTTGGGGCTAAATTCTGAAATAGAAAGTGTTTTCATCATTTTGCTGTAAATCGGCCAATAGTCTATCCTTTGTTTGGGATCTGCACATAGTGACAGACACTAACCATACGGGTCTCTCGGACCGTATTATAAATTAGTAATAAAATGTAAGACACCATATGAATTTGATAAATGGTGGTATATAAAGGTTCCGCAGTTATCATATGTGAAACGTGTTTAATAAGTAGTGTTAGATAAAATGAGAAGGAACACAAAGGAAAGTAATCACTTATCTCGAATGTTGCTCACTAATATTTATTTTTTATATTCTTCACGATCTTTTTGGATGGATCCTTGGACTCTGAATTGATCCAGCCGAAGTAGCTTGAAACCTTGTTGACGTGTAAGTTGAAATTATTGGGTCAGCTTTTTGAGCTTGCATTCTTGTGTTCTGGAAGACAGCCGTTCAAGTGTAAAGTGTGAGCTATCTTATCGCCATTGATATGGACGATGCTTTGGTTGAAAGAGTTTTGAGCTAGCTTGGTTAAGCACATCTCTTTCTTTTTGGTTGTGCAATACTTCGACGGCAGTCCCAGCTTGACTTCGGGGATTTCTGAAATATTTGGTGGTTTGTTCGAAGATGTGCAGAGCTTGCGAAGTATCTCCCCCGGATCAAGGGGAGTGCACGGGGAATTTTGGTTCTTGAGAGCCCAATGTTAAGAGCGACTCGGGATCTTGACTCTGCAATCAATATACATATCAATGTATTAAAATGAAATTTAGCTTTTATGGAAGCTCTTACCGAGAAATTTTTTTCTCAGAAGCGAACATGAAGGGTTCGGTATTGAAATGCACCACTCAGGAGCGAGTGGGGTGTACTTAGCGGTGTAGCCCATTGTTGTTTAACAACGGGCTTCTGAGCATGGAGTCTGAGAAACTTTTTACTCGGGTCCTTCTCTTCTTTTTCATAGTTGTTGTTTTTGCTTTTGCTTTGGAAAGCAAGTTTTGTGGGTTGCAAGATCTAACCATCGTGGATCTAATGGAGATCGATACTCATTCAATTGTATAGCACCATTATATTTTTTGGTGTTGTGTCAAGTTGGCACTCTATAGAGTAGTCTGCAAGAGATAACAATACTAGCTCGAAGAGCTTTTTAAATAAAATTTCAGCTTAGCCTTAAAATATGAAAGACAGTGTAAAAACTTTCAACAAATGACATTCTTTCATTGCAATATTAAAAAATTCGTATTTATCATCTCTGAAACATAATTAATAAACGAAAGTAACAAAAGTACAATGTAAACTTATCTTGCATATGTGACACAGGTGTGTAAGAATTTTTTCATTCATGATTTCTTCAAGTACATTTCGGGTGGTTGCCCCAGAACTTTTTGCCTCAAGTGCTGTCAGCGCTTAGGCATAAGCTTTTCTTTTTCCTGGAAGCCCAATTTTGGGACTTTGTCAGGTGTTTTGATTGGACACGTCGCGGCCGATTTCCAGTCAGGTCTGGCCGCTATCATGTGCACCTATATGAAGGTATTTTTCTTCTTTTTTGAATTTTTGTAGATACGACTAGTCAAGCATAAAATGATTAAAATGGTAAAAAAAAAAAATGTGTTTTACTCCCTTGAGCCATGCGTCTACTGTTGGCTTTAAGAAGCGACCTTTCAAGTTACTTTGAGTCCACCACATGCTAGTGGAAAGACATTGCCACGTGGATGCGGGAGCTCTTTTTTTGGTTTGTTTGGCTCTTGGAGTCGAAACTCGTAATTTTTGAGCTCCTTTTATTTTGATAATTGTGGCATAGTTCGCTGCACATCATGATAAAACACAAGCTCCAAGGGCTTCTTGGGTTATATTATGGATTTGTAAGATAATATAAAGACACAAAATAGAATATAATATAAAAATTGCCGACTTGAGTGGTTGTCCTCTTTGGTCAACCCTCTATTCCAGGAGTCTGCACAAGTTCACAAACACTGGCTCCAAAAGTTTTTTTTTTTTTTTTGATTATACTATGAATATAGAAATCTCGCAATCACCATCCATAGTGAAATTTTTTTTTATCCATTCTCAGTATCTTGAAAGCAATGGACTTCACTGGATGGTCGCGATGAGCTAATAATAAAATAATAAAAAAAATAATAATAAAAAGAAAGGCAATATGAACTTATCTCATATATCTGTGGAGGGTAAGCTTCCTGTGATGTGGCTGCGCAATAGTATATCTTCTGTGTTGCGGATCAACTGGCAAGTTTGGCAAATTCAGCTTCAACGCCGCTGAATTTTTGTGATATGGATCCAGGCATGTTAAATTATCTTCAGAAAGAGTCTTGAGGTATTCAGATGGTTTCCCCAAAACTTTTTGCCTCAAGCGCTGCTTGTGCTTAGGCAGAAGTTTTTTGTTTTGCAGATTTTTCCTTTTATATCACGTGGCTTGCTTAGCAGTTTTTTACCATGCCAGCAAGTGGCGCAATCTTTAAATGTAATATGAAAAAGACAACAACACTAGCTCCATGGCTTTTTCAGTGAAGTTTTGACTTTGCTCAAGAAAAACGTGTGAATTTCATATTTTATTATTTAACAGATAATGCTTGGTGTCAGGAAAGTAATATAACAATGCAAAAGAGAAATGACAAAAGTTAAGAATGCGATTACATATCTTTCAGAGATGCTTTTTACCAACTTTTTTTTCATCCGAGGCTGAAGGGATTTGCATGACCTTTTGAAGCTTGGAAAAAATTTTGGGAACCATGAGGTTCAGAAAAAATTTTGGGAACCATGAGGTTTGGGAAAAATATTTGGGAACCATGAGGTTCGGAGAAAATTTTTGAACCATGAGGTTCGGAAAAATTCTTTAAACCATGATGATCGGTGAAAGACTGTCTTGGCAATCTAGAAACATAGACTGGAGGAGAGGCACTTCAAGGTCGTGAGCCATGGCCATGCGGTTGGGGCGTGAATGGCTACGTTGCGATCTTTAGGTGGTTAGTAGTGGATTGCTCTTTACGTGAAGAATGGCTGGGACGGGTAGGCATAGATTCCAAACATCCCTTTTCTTTCTTAGATAACTTACTATTTTTTTTTGCTAATCGAAGATCCGTACTGGGGGCTTAGTAAAGCTGGAAACCGAGTCCTTCTCCCTCTGACCTTGCTTGAACTGACCCTTCTTCAGGCTTGCACCTCTGTATCTTTGATGATCGGCAGAGGACTCCTGGCTATTGGGACATCAGGTCAATGATCGGGAATGCTATTTGAAGAAATCGAGGGGCACAAGGAGAAGACATGTGTCCTTATTGTGTTGGGCTCTGAACACAGTAAATTCTCTTTATTGGGGTTCCCTAGAACACCACGTGTTGGGTTGATTGAGAAACCATAGCTCCTTCATGGTCTGGGATCAGTACAAATTTGGAAAAAATCTGGCAACCATGAGAAGTCTTGACGACCATGAAAAATCTGGCGACCATGAGAAAGCTGATGATCGGAAGAGAGCAGCCTTCTACTTCTTTTTGAGTCGAGTCATGGAGGCTTTAGAGCCAATGTATAGATCTTTCTTGGGTAGTTCAAAATTGTTCTCCTGACACCATTGGTGAGTAAGGTTCTTGTAGGCGAAATTGCTCCCTTTCAAATGTCTGTCAAGTTGCTGCTTCACTGATCATGAACCTAATGTTTGGGTTTTCATGGTATGGGACAGCTCTGTGTCTTGTTGGAGAACATGCATCCTTGAGGGGTGGTTTCGGCCACCCCCGTTTGCAATTTGGGGGTGGCCGAACCACCCCCAGACCGGCCGGTCTGGGGTGGCCAAAACCATTCCAAGGCAAATCGGCGGGTGGCCGGCCACCCCCAATGGCTCTTAGGGGTTTTTTCAACCACCCCTTTTGCAAGCTAGGGGTGGCCAAACCACCCCCATGGACCATGGGGGTGGTTCAGCCACCCCCATGGCCAAAATGGGGGTGGCCGGCCACCCCCATTGTTTTTTTAGATTTTTTTTGGTTTTGTTTTTTGTTTTTTAAAAGTTTAGGATTTTTTAAGTTTTTTTTGTTTTTTTAAGTTTTATTATTTTATTATTTTTTTGGCTGATGTGGCGTTCAATCCTGCCCACTGGACACGTGTCGCATTTTAATTGGTGGTGACGTGACGCCCGTTAATTTTTTAGAGGGAATCCTGACAGAAGACTAACTTGGTAGTTTTGTTAACTACAGGTACCACATGTGATACGTTTTGAAACTGAGGTAACTGTTTAATAATCGTGTAAACTACAAGTACCAAAAACGTGTTTAACCCTAAAAATAAATAGACCAAGGTGCAGGGGTTATAAAGTCAATCGACACCCATCAGTAGAAAAAAATGTAAAAAAGGCAAACCTGGTCACGTGGAATGTGCAGTTTTCTGACAATTGTATTTAATTCACTGATTTTATATTATTATTTTTGTACCTCTTTCTTCTTCTTCCTTTCGTTTCTTCATATATGCTTGAACTTGGAGAAGCTGAGGGGTGGTGTCTTCAAAATCTTTTTGACTGAACTGCAATTGAAGCTATTTTTTCGGTAGTTTTTTATTGGCGTAAAAATGATCTTAAGAGATGAGAAGCTGTCGGTTTCCACAGACGGCGCCAAATTGTTAGTGCAATTTTTAGGTCGTCTTCCTCCATGAGGCGAGGACCCTAACAGTCATTGTATTGTTGAATTGAGAGAAAGGCTCCCCTAGTATGGGAGAAGCGTATCTGCAAAATAGAGAGGTCATCAGAGCTCTCACGGAGAGCTCCTGTCAGAGAGAGAGAGAGAGACCAAAGAGAAGAAGAAGTCCCCACATAATGGTCTTACCTTTTCTATATAAAGGGATCTTCCAAAATGTTCAAAATAACATCTTGACCATACACGTGTCAAGCATGTGGGCCCATAGTATAAAGGGATATTTTATCCCAATAATAATGCTAAAAAAAAAATTACTATGGGTATTTAAATAATGAACATTAAAATAAACATATGTTTGGACTTTGAAGTATACAAATTAAGTAATTATCATTCGAATGAACAATGTATTTCTTATAATCACAAATTATTTATTATCATTAGAATTTATATCATGTGATTGTATGATCATATCATATGCATTATCATTTGATGCATGATACATAAGATAAGACCATATGATTATAAAATAATTTAAAATTGTATCTAATATCATATGAAGTATTATATCATATGATCATATGATAATATTTATTGTGTTTGGACTTTGGAGTATACAAATTATGTGATTATTATTAGAATGAACAATATATTTTTTATAATCACAAATTAAGTATAGTCATTAGCAAATGGGGAGCAAATATGGCTAACCATATACTAGCAAATAGGGCTGTACAACAATCTCTAGAGCAAAGTTGGATAGAATATTCTCCAGTTTTCATTCATGATTTGTATGTGCTGAAAAGGTTTTGTAATTATTTAATGATATCCTGAAAGATTCATTCAAAAAATATATATATTGTTGGTGCTATTTTTTGGTCGTCTTCCTCTATGGGCCAACGACCGTAGCAGCCAATGTGCGGTTTAACTGAGAGTAGGTTTCCCTGGCATGAGAGAGATATATCTGCAAAATAAGAAGTCATCAGGATGTCCACGGCCGGAGCCGAAGACCCTCTGATACTTAAGTTAGCATGTTTTTATATAAAATGAGGGAGATAAAGTTAGATTCTAGAGAGAACCATAGTTCTCCCTCTAAGGGGAGAACCTCTCAATCGGAGCTCTCATGGGGAGCTCCAATCAGATAGAGAGAGAGAGAGAAGAAGAAGCCCCTTTCAATGGTCTTCTCTTTTCTATATAAAGGGATCTCACTTTTTGTCAAAATTGCATCTTGGCCTTACATGTGTCAAGCATGTGGGCCCATAATAAAAAATGATATTTTATCCCAACAGTTACCTCCCGATCCCCATGGCTGACTTGCTCAAAGGGTCAGGTATTGGGGATCTTTGATATATCTGTGATTGGGGTTACTTCTGTTTTTCTTGATGAGAACGATGTGTCGTTCGTTGGACGTCTGGAGTAGCGGTCTTGGAAGTGTGGGTTTTACCCCCCGAGCTTGCGGCTCTGTTATTGCCAACGTTGTTGCCAGTGAACTTGTTTAAGCTTTATTTCTTGTCAGGTTGACCCGAATCAAGGTCTCTGCCGATCTTATCAGATTACAATGGATGATGTTCGGGCTGATATTTTGCCCATATAACTAAGGAGAGCTTCATATGTTCCCGTGCTTCCTGTGGAAACTTAAATACAAAAAGACATGTAGCAGCTTTGCTGCCGATTATCTTGATAGTAATAGGGTCTTGGTCCAGGTTAGTCAATAAGCAAATAATAATATCAATCATCAAATATAAAAAATTCATGTACTGAATGAATAACTAAAAAGGGTTTACCAAGACTGTATGTCGATGGCAAGAGCTTGTGAGCTTTCATATCTGAGGATTGTCGAAGGTGAGGATCTAAAGCTCTCATGCCTCCACTGGGTGCCGAGTACTCTCCCGGTTGGCCGAGCATTCCCTCGATCTTTATGTTAGGTTCGGCATGCCAAGAGGTCGGAACCTCTGTGGCGGAACACTGATTTTTTGATCTCATGTTCGGCATGCCAAGGGGTCGGTGACTTCAATGGCGGAACACTGATCTTTTGATCTTGGATCTCACGTTCGGCATGCCAAGGGGTCGGTGACCTCGATGGTGGAACACGGATCTTTTGATCTAAGGTTCGGCATATCAAGGGGTCGGTGACCTCAATGACGGAACCATGATTTTTTGATCTTGGATCTCACATTCGGCATGCCAAGGGGTCGGTGACCTTGATAGCAGAACGCGGATCTTTTAATCTAAGGTTCGGCATGTCAAGGGGTCGGTGACCTCAATGACGGAACCGTGATTTTTTTTTCTTGGATCTCACATTCAACATGCCAAGGGGTCGGTGACCTCGATGACGAAACGCGGATCTTTTGATCTAAGGTTCGGCATGTCAACGGGTCGGTGACCTCAATGACGGAACCATAATTTTTGATATTGGATCTCATGTTCGGCATGCCAAGGGGTCGGTGACCTCAATGACAAAACCATGATTTTTTTGATCTTCAAGCTTGTGCTCCAAGGGTCAGGGTGTTTGATCGTTTTGACCTGTTTGCCTGAAATCATTGGAAACACAAGGTGGAAACATCTCAAATCTGTTAGTAAAAAAGATATTTGCACTCTAGATAAATTCTATAATCGTTGGTGATGTTTCTTCAGATGTTCGGCTATCCATGGATGTGAAGTGCTTGATCCGACCACTTTGGAGAGTCAAGCAAATATTGTGGACTTGGATTTTGGGCCCGAATAGGTTGCCCTACGGTTTTTCCTCATATTGGGGCATCTTGTGAGACCAGTCGAGGTGTTGCCATGTACCGGTCACTGATGCGCCTAGGAACAGTCGGGGTACTGCCATGTACTGATCCTAGGTGCGCCTGATGGAGCTAGCAGGTTGTGTCCTGCAAGAGCTCAAAATATACAAAAGACGTGGCAGCATCTTTGCTGCTAGTTAATTCACGCATAAAAAGATTGTAATCTCGACCTGCCCAATTAATTAGGCGATAAGAAATAATGATCTCATGCATCAACATTTAAATCATTGCAAGTAATTAGCATGTGGAATAATTGGCAAAAGTTTTACCCAATTTTGATTGTTGAAAATCGTTAAACCTTTGGTGTTTGAAACTTTTGCCCTTGGGATCTTCTCTTGGGGTTCTTGATCCTTGGGGTTTTAGAGCTGTAGTGCAAAAAATATTCAACCTACGCTCACAAAATTTTGAAAGATCGACTGTGATGTGTAAGTAATAAAATGGGCATTTCTTATATAGTAGAAGGTGCCACTGTTGTGAGACACTCAAACTGTATAGTCAATTATTCTTCCTTGGTCAACTGGGTATCAATAAGTCGCCAAGATAGGCCATGTTGAATGAGCTCGACCATCTTCTGATTGATGGATTTTGATGCATAACTTGGAATCTGGAGCTTTCCAGATGGGCGCTTCAGCCATGAAAGAGTTTCGAGCATAATCAATTTTTGTGGATTGAATGCATGGAATAAGGGACTGCGATGCATGTATAGGAGTTGGTGCTAAGCAGCGGTATGTGTTTTCCTCTATTCCGATATGTCTGGTCTTGTTACTTCTGAAAACCTTGATTGCCATGTGTGGCCGAACTCAGAGATGATTTTTTATTCTTTACGTTGGTTCGTAAAGATTCAGATTTAAGCTTTTTCTCCTGCACTTATACAGTTATTAAAAGCAAATAACAATATTAAAGTGAATATTCCTCGGTTCTGGTTTCCGGTGTAGGCCTTGGGACAAACTATCCTTGAGTGGTATTCTTGGTGGAGCCACGTCAAATCTGAGTAGTTCTCAGAGGTGCCCGGGTGGCTCTCAATCGTGTGGTCAAACAAATTACCTGAAATTCACAAATAAGTTATTAATTTGTTCAATAATTGTTAGTGAAGGTTGTTTATAGTCCATTGAACAATGCATCATATTGGCGGTAACTCTTTGACTCAGTTGGGAGGCAGCCTTTGGAAGTTTTGGCTCTCGGAACTGTTTAGCTCGAAGGGTGACTTCTCATAAGAAGTTCCGCGTAATACCCAAGGTCCTGGTGAGCCGCTAAGATGCCGGTAGTTTGGAGATGATCTCAGTATGCCATGAGTTATTCCCCTGCATTTATATGGTTAAGAAAAATATGTAACAACATTAAATTTGAAACAAGTACCCCCCCCAATGCCACATATGTTCGAAAGTGTGGTTCGAAGTTGGAGGAAGTTCAAATCCCGATGGTGAGGGACCAGCTTGTGGTCTCTTCTCGGTGCTGAACATAAGCGACATCTTGGCTGTGCTCATGGAAATCGAGCCATTAAGATGACTTTCCTGGAAGTAAGATTTGACTTATCAAGGCTTCTAGTTTTGTTGGATGGTTCTCATGGCTTATGATTGGTGTGCGTAGCCATGTACAGAATTTGCTCGAGTAGAAGATTAATCTAATTGCTTGGGGCTGAATTCTGAAATGGAAAGTGTTTTCATCATTTCGTTTCAAATCGGCCAATAGTCCATCCTCTATTTTGGGATTTGCACATAATGACAGACACTAGCCATATGGGTCTCTCAAACTATATTATAAATTAGTAATGAAATGTAAGACATCATATGAATGAGATAAATGATGGTATATAAAGGTTTCACAGTTATCATATGTGAAACGTGTTCAATAAGTAGTGTTAGATAATTAAATTTCGACATGAGAAAGAACACAAATGAGAGTAATCACTTATCTCAATTGTTGCTCACTGATATTTATTTTTTTATATTCTTCATGATCTTTTGGAGGGATCCTTGGACTCTAAATTGATCCAGCCGAAGTAGCTTGAAACCTTATTGACGTGTGTGTTGAAATTTTTGGGTCGGCTTTTCGAGCCTGTATTCTTGTGTTTCGGAGGACAGCCGTTCAAATGTGAAGCATGAGCTATCTCGTCACCGCTAATATGGACGATGCTTTCATTGAGAGAGAGTTCTGAGCTGGCTTGGCTGAGGACAACTCTTTTTCTTTGGTTGTACAATATTTCAACGGCGATCCCAGCTTCATTTCGGAGAATTCTGAAATATTTGAGCTAGGTTTTTTGACTCGCTTTGTTTTGTACTTGAAATTATTGCTGGTTTGTTCAATGACGGGCATAGCTTGCGAAGTATCTCCCCCGGATCAAGGAGGGTGCTCAGAAAATTTTGGTTCTCGAGAGTCCAATGCTAGGACCTGGATTGCGCTGTTGCTATTTAGAAATATAAGGTGATGTTTATGTTTGAGGTAATATTATTTTGGATTATGAAACTTTCAGTGAGAACAATACTCTTGGGTTTTGGAGTTGCAATGGTATGGATAGCCTCAGTGGATAAGAAAAAATAGTCCTTAAAAATCTGTGAAAACTGAAAAGTAATAAGCAGCCTGTGATAGGGGAGCGCATAATTGATTATAAGTTAAAGGCAAAGGTAACTTTCCTTTAGTATTGTATTTTTTTAGTGGGTCATTAAGTAGTTTATTTAAATATGATATCAATAGGTGATGATAGATGGAAGGCGGCAAGGGGATAGGAAGTATGACTGTATGAAGGTTTCATTTTGGGGGCATGCTTTTGGAAGGAGTAGCAGAGGATTGACTTGAGTGTAGAATTGTTTAATAGGGTTCCTTAGTAAGTGACTGTAACTGATAAGTTTGTTTCTATTACTGTGATATATGTGAAGAATGCCAATTGCAAAACAAGCTTTGGTATTTTGTATTTATGAAGCTCATTAGTATGAAGAACTTCCAACATGTAAGCTGTTTGCCGAAATTCTTAATTAGATATGCATAGGCTTTAGTGAGACCGGTGACAACTCTCTTAAAGATGAAAATTATAAGCTTCAATTTTTATTCCAAAACATTGCAACCAATATGCCTTTATTATAATTGTGACGTGACTATTTGATGAGATATTTAATTTTGAAGTACATCACATAACAGATATATGTCTTGACATTCTCAGGTTTCATACTATTTCAGAAAGCCGTGTGCAAATGATATAGTTATATTTAAAAGTCCACCAGTCCTTCAAGAAGTAGGATATTCTGATGAAGATGTCTTTATCAAACGAGTGGTTGCCAAGGGAGGTGACACAGTGGAGGTGAGATCAATAGATAAGGACATTTCTGCAGAAAATTCTGAGCTATTTTTACAGTATTTCATAATTTTTGAAACTGTCATTTACATCACTTCATTATTGAAATATTGTTGTGGTGTCGCAATGTGTTATTGCTAGAAAGTAGAAAAATTAATGAAAAACAGAAAGTAACTGCAGAGGAAATCTTCCATCTCATCTTACTTATCAAAAAAAAAAAAAAATTTCCATCTCATCTTAGGATCACGAGATGTTTAAGCATTACAAGATACATTTATACTTGAGCATCTTTTTTTGTACCATTTCCTTTTAGTTTTTGTATATGTGTGTTTAGGTGTGTGCACACATTAAACATTCTTACTGTTGCCTTATGTTATGTATTTGCTTGTTGCAATTCTTGTATATAAATGGACCCATGTTAAACCTTACTTTTATATGTCATCTTGTTATTCTTATGTGTATGTGTGTGGCTACTTGTAATTGTAGTTTAGATATCTCTGTTGATAATGAATATTAGGGAACCCCTTTAGTCCTGCACAATAAAACTCGTCATCATAGCAACTTGTTAGATTTCGACTGTAAAAATCCTTATATTTACCTTGAGTGCAATAATCCAACTGTGGGAAAATGTCTGCTTGCAGGTTCGTAAAGGAAAGCTTATAGTTAATGGGGTCCAGAGCAATGAAAATTTCATCCTTGAATCACCTTCTTATGAAATGACACCAATTGTAAGTATCCCCTTCACGTTTTTCCTCCTCATCCCCAATCCCGGGAAGCATATTCACTGTAATGGCTGCAGTTTTGGCTATTTTGAACCAACCTTAAGCCACAAGAAAATTATCATTTGGGCAAGAAATCAATGGTCTCTTATTTTTAACCATAAATTGTAAAATTTTGGTAAGCACAATTGATTTCAGAACTCTTAGTGATGTGAGTTTGTGTTGCAGCGTGTACCAGAGAACTATGTCTTTGTGATGGGTGACAACCGTAATAATGGTTACGATTCACACATATGGTAATGCATTGCAATAAGTTACCAGAAAAAAGTTCTCAGTTTCCTGGATTCTTTCCTTTTCTCTTCTCTTTTCTTATTTCTTGCTCATTTTATGAATTGTGTTTTGATAGGGGTCCCCTGCCAGCCAAGAATATAATAGGAAGATCAGTACTTCGGTATTGGCCCCCATACAGGATAGGTGGCACAGTTCTTGAGGCTGGCTGTGCTGTTGACACGCAGGAGAAGACTGCAGTGACTGAATGAAATTCCAGCCCAAGGATGGCACCATTAAAGGGAAGGTCTATGAATGGATAATGACTTTTGTGATTATCCTTTTGTTCCCGCTTTTCAGGTCTCCTTTCATTGTGCACTACCACATTCTTTACCCTCCAATTTCCTTCAACTCCTGTTGTATAAAAGGAAGCTTGATATTTGTACCATGATGGGCTTTTTTCTTTTTTTTTTTCAAAAGCCCTAATTCTCAATCTTAGATGATGTAAATTTGCATCGAATTAGATATCAAAACTTCTCTCTCACATACACCCAAAAGGTTGATGAATGCAAACTAATTGGTTCAAATGCCACCTCCGAGAAAAGGGAAGAACAAGCATTTGGAGGATTACGAGTATAAGCATTTGTCAAATTGGGTTTTCAAGTAATTGATGTGTGCAAATATATACTCTTCGTTAAATAAGTGTTTAAATGGCGTTTGAAGTTCACTTACTTTCAAAGAAGCCTGGATATGGAAAAGGCAGAACCAGTCTCATATAATGAATTCTAGTAACCTCTATGCTCATTAGAAAGAGAGACTGCATGCTTAAGGTAAAATGAAAGCATTTGAGGGGTCTCTCAGCAAATACAGGCTTTGTATCACTAAAGGCAACTTCCTAATGCCGAGGAAGTGCCAAATTGTAAATCCTGATGATAAAATGGATATAATGAAAGAAGGCAATTCGATATTACTACATCATTGAGCTTTCTTCTCCGCTGCGCCTAGAGTTCAAAATTATAGACTAGACCTTCAGAATCTGTACAAGTTCTTCATAGGTGGCGGAATAAACTTTTTCTTCCGAGCGGATAGATTCATATGTACATGAATCTTCTTTCAATTTGATGGGTTTGTTCTTATGAGAGTCAACAACCAAAGAACACGAGATATGCCTACGATGCTTTGACTTCACCAATTCTCCCACCACAAATCCTCGTGACCTGATTTCAAAGGCTAGCATCATTGGAACCTCTCCATCCTTTTCTGAGACAGCTAAGCTCGCCCCAACCCCATATAGAGGAACCTTGTTTCCTTGGAGGTTCACCGACACTGTTCTGTAGCTCTTTCTTGGTTGATAGTATTTCTTCAACTGTAAAATGCATATGCAATAATATTCTTAGTAAAGAAAGTGTTGTGTTTTCTATCAATAGTGTTAAACAAATTCCAACACCGATGGCCAATGCCAGAACTCTTACCTGACCGGTTGCCACTGCAAGCTGTGAATACATAAGATTGACAGGGGTGGAGCTGACATGAATGCCAAAAAATGTAGCTGGGTTATAAACACTCGTCTTCACTGAAGAATTCATTGTCAGCATCTTGGTTGGGACTCCCGTCGAGTCCGATCCTTCCCCGAAATAGAAATTATGCACCGTCAAGCTCTGGAAGAAAAAGAATCTCCATGACAGGTTAAGCATTAAAGATATTCTTGATTTAACAAAAAAAAAAACCATCACCATCGTCTAAGCATTTTCGCAATACATTGACACTGAAGCGAGCCTTGTACGGCCGACTCGCGCCCCAAAGAATCAAACAGAAGACGCTGAAAATCGCAGCGAACCCAAGCACCGCAATGAGAAGCTGGCAACTCCTCGAAAGCCCTCTACGATCGCCATAGAGCTCGTCGTTGTTCCCTTCCTCTTGAATCACGTCGCAATTGGGCCAGCCATTGTCGTTCCGCTTCCGGTTGGGCTTCCCGCCGGAGCCAGAACGGAAGTTACCGGAGAAGCGGCTGGCGGAGGAGGCTCGTGAGTGGCGGCCGTAGGAGGGGTGCGAGGGGCTGTCCATGGGGCTGTTGAAGGCCGGCGTGGCATGCGCAGAGGACGACTTGTCGCCATCGTCGTTGGAGTCACGCGAGGGGCTCTGCACGTAGTACACGGCGCGCTTCGGGGACCCATGCGACGACGTGTCCAGGCTCGTCATGTCGGAATCGGTGGCGTGCATCGTTTTGGGTTTCGAGGGATCGACTGCGAGTGTTGGAACTTGGAAGCGACTGAATTTGGAATTTATTGTGTGTGGGCGTGGCACAAAAGAGATAGAAAGGCAGTGGGATTAGTTTCAGGGACATGTGTTGCGCTCCAGCTTTCAGACGGCTGTCACGGTAAACACTAGTTGAATGGGAGCCAAAAATATCTATTCCTCCGTTACTTGACTGACACCACCAAAATTTCTACTACATTCATTGAAAGATTTATATCTAAGGATTTCCTTAATGTTACAATTATTTACTCTATTTATTTATAGTTAATTAATTAAAGTAATCGCTTATTGGCTTTAATGAGACAAACTTTTGCTCGTCCAGCAAAAATGAAAAAAGAAAGTGAACATTAGAGATTCCCTGAATCAATCTCATCCTTCTTCACCGAAAAGCCAAACCCATACTCACTATGCACACAAATTTCCTTCAAATAGTTTAATAAATAATGCTAAAAAGCACATCCTTATTCTTTTGGACTAATGTAACAATATTTATAATCTTCAAATTAGACCTTGTTCAAAAAATTGTTAATTGATAACCACTACCAGTGAGATGGGAGTGTACTTTTTAATAAAAAATTAGATGATATAATTTTCGCATGCATTTTATGTGAAAATCCTAAAGTTTTAATAACACTTTACTTTAAAAGATTAGATGAAAAAAAATTCTTCTCACCCAAATTGCAACAAAACTTTGTTGTTCTCTAAGGACGCTTATAATCAAATAAGAACTATCCACTACCTTTCAGGCCGAGAGTAAAATGGCTAAAAATTTGATGTCATCAAATTTGTTGAGCTCTATTATTCAACAATAAACGATTCTATAATTTATATTGATAAAAAAAAAAAAATTAATATGATCCTCTCTTTTGTTTAAAAATAGAAAAAGTAAATAAATGAAAAATATTTTAAATGAAAAAGTGAGAGTAAATTATTAATGCTGAACCGGATATAAAAGATTTGAAAAAGTTAGGGATAATTATAAAATCAGTTCTTGTGGTTGCCTTAAATTACAAATTGTTCCATGTAGTATAAAAGTGAATTCAAAGGTCCTTGTGATATGCCAAAAAAATAACTTAGTCCCTGGAGTCAAATTCCGTCAAAATATTTGACGGATTCCATTAAGTGCCACGTTAGCGCCAATAACATGACAACATGTGCTACCCATAATAATAAAATATATATAAAACAAAAAAAAAAAAACTAATTAATTAATATTTATATACTTTTTTTTTAAAAAAAAAAAATGAAAGTGGTGTCTGCCCTTTGTTGGGAAAGGCTGCGAGCCACTCCCAAAGGTGGCGGGGGGCGGCTCGCTGCCATCCTCGGCTATATCTCATCAGAGATATATATATATTAATTTATTAGTTTTTTTTTATTACTAGTGACATGTGTTGTCATGTTCTTGGCACTGACGTAGCACTCAACAGAATTCAATATTTTGACGAAATTTGGCTTCAAAGACTAAATTATTTTTTTCGCTTACTACATAGATCTTTGAATTTACTTTTATACTATATGAAGTGATTTGTAATTTAGACAAACCATAAAGACTAATTTTGTAATTATTCATAACCTTTTCAAAGCATTTACATCTGGTGCTTTGTTTTTCTTTTTTTAAATAAATTTAAATTGAATGCCTGCGATGTTATTAATTGCACGCTCCTTCATCTAAACTCCTCTAACCTCCTCGGGACATTGGAATTCATTGGCTTAGAAAAAAAACAAAAACTTATTAGAAAGTAAGAATTGGTCATTTTCTATGCTGTGAAAGTCTTTAGTTGTCATTTTTATTTTTTTTGTATACCTATTGCTATTATGATATAATGTAATGCTCCTTAATTGATCGAGTAAGCTCAATTATAAACAATGCCAAGAGGGAATGATTTAGTGTTAATTTTTTTTGTATACCTATTATGATAGAAACTTACTCGTAATACCTTTTTCTTGGATAAGGGCTTGTAATACATCTAGTTCTATGTTTTCCTATGCTTCTCTTTAAATGCCTAGGAAAAAAGCCTTTTATATTGCCTTAGGTACATTTCCTTGTGCAACCCTTAAACTAGACATGGCAAAATGATCGAATTAACATGAATTAACCATAATGTATGGTCTGTTGGGACTAAAATTGATTATTACTATCCGACAGCATTACTACAATTACCATTTACAAAAAAATTATTGCCCAAGGTTCCTAATTACGGCAACTTGATGACAGCTTTCAACAGTATTCAAAAGCATATGGCAAAGCCAACGGTTGCTCGAACATAAAACATATATTGAACTTTCCTTTGCAAATTGCAAGCTGAAGTATCAATACCATTACAACCACAGTTCAGATGCACATTGCAAAGCCGGCGGTTACACAAATATGAAGGTAATACCCAAACGAAAATTAAAATCTAAAAAGTCTAGGCAACATAAACATATATCATACAACTTTGAATGTATGACTGTACTTTTATGCAACTTTGAGTCTCCTCTTTCTTCATATGTGTACACAAATATGAAGGTACTTTATTTTTTCTTTTTCATTTTTCGCAGAACGTGATTCCCAAGTAAAATTTACACGATGAAATCCTCCGACAAAGACTGATCTAAATGTGCTACTTCATATACCATCATTCTTGACTGGTGTTACTCACGTCTTTTACAAAATCCCAACATAGCACATATATATTGTAGATGGACTTTACAATGTATTATATAAATCTACAATCCAAACACTTCACAAAAGAATGCAAAACATCTTATGTAAAGTCCTATTTTCGTACCCATATTAATCCAAGTCAAGAGTTTTTGTGCGAGTCCATCCTTAGTGCCATCCAATAAAAAATAGACACATAAGCATATTAAACCAAATGAAAGAAAGACTAAAACACTAGATTTTTAACAATTCTCTTAACATATCATGGACGAAAACACCCCTTCCCTCTTTCAAGAGAAAACCCAAGCTCTGCCCACCCCATCACTCTCCTCTACCGAGCACTGCCAAGAGCCACGGAACCCCAGCCACCGGTAAGTTCTCAAATGTATTGCCTCTCTCACTTTCTTTCATTTTTCCCACCCATCACCTACCTTCTACGATCCAAACAAGCCAACAGCCATCCAAATCACCATTTTCCCATATTCTTCAACAACGATCTAATCGGACTTGTTCTATAATTTTTTATTTTTTTTTTAATTTTATTGTTTGCTAGCCAGTTAGAAGAGTCAAGGCTCGGTTGGTTTGTTATTGGGTTGGGGAAATGGATGTAGAGCTGATGTTGGGATGTAGGAATTTTTTGGTTGCATAAAGGACTCAAGAACAATACCAGGAATTTCCTCTCTTTCTTTCCTTTTTCCCACCAATCACCCACCTTTTCTACGATCCAAACAAGCCAACACCATTAATAAATGTTTTGGATGGCTGTTCGCTTGTTTGGGTTGTAGAAGGTGGGTGATGGGTGGGGAAAATGAAAGAAAGAGAGGCAATAAATTTCATAACTTACCGGTGGCGGAGCAGCTGCGAAGGACTGGGGGCTGGGGTTCGGCAGCGCTCGGTAGAGGAGAGTGAGGTGGGGTGGGCAGTAGCGTGAGTTTGCTCTTCTTGAATGAGGGAAGGAGTGTTTTCGTCTATGGATATGTTAAGAGACTTAGTAAAAATCTATTGTTTTTGTTTTTCTTTCATTTGGTATAATATGCTGATGTGTCAATTTTTTATTGGAGGGTACAAATGACATGGTTTATGCCATGTCCTTAAAGAAGTAAGTTATTCTCGTAATGAAATTCTTGTTGAGTTGTTCATCAATCTGTTCCTTAGTTTTAGAAGGAGAGTTCATGATGCATAAGTTCTCAAAGATTTAGCATTGAAGTAGAAAATGATCATGGTGTAGACCAGTTTGATGATATAGTCATCCAAACAAGACGACAACAACACACCTCAAGAAGACTATAGTCATCTAAATTAAATTGCTATGTTATCGTATTCCATATGATACTGTGTAATCCCTTGTTATATTATCTTATTCTATGAATCTTCCAAACATATCAATTATCAAAGCCAACTATAGTCATCTAAATAAATTCCAGAAGGCAGAAAACCAAACGAACACTATCTGAGATTGAGACTACTAAAAAGGATGGGACCATCAAGCCATCAACCATGATAAAATGGAGGACCCTGCCAATCCACATAGCCATGTAATGTGTCATGAGATTTATGAATCTATGATCAATCCTCCAATAGTCCAATATGCATAAAATATTAAAAGCAACAAACTTGTCATTCAAAGTCAAAAGCAAGGATTTACGATGCAATATAAAATACACAATTCAGAAAACAACAAAAGGTGAAAGCATTGCCATTTAAAGATCCACAAGGCCACAGGTTGACGCAATGACATGGCCACACAACACACCCGTCTCCCACAAGACCACACAGCATGCAATATCAGTAGAAGTAGGGATCCATTCATAACTTACACTGATCGCAAAAAGTGAATGACCCTTCAAGAGCAATTCCTTCCACCACCTGTTAAGAGGGATTCATGGTTATAACCATAAAGACTTTAATAACTAGCCTAAGGGAAGTAAAACTAGATTTCTAACTAAAAGAAAAAAAAAAACCTAATTACCTTGTAGTTATAACGAATACTCTCATTTTCTTTTCTACCTTCATACTTCAAATCTTCAATAATGAAATCATTGAGGCAACTACATAAAGTACAAGAAAACCTTCATGTTAGATGACAATGAAGGGAAGGATATAAGGAGTACCATAATGGGATAGTTTCACCACCGAACAATGGACGATTTCAAAATCATCGATATCCTGAATGAAATCACTTGCAAACATGTGGAGGACATAGAAGGTAATTGAATCAAATTATAACCGAGATGGAATTCAAGATTCTCTTATGAGAGAGTTTTTCTTTCTTTCTTTTTTCTTTTTAATATTGTTTAAGTGATTTTCAGCGACGTTAATGGAGTTTGTAAAAGAAGGCATGGTCGTTGAGGTGGAACCCGATCTGTACATGATACAACGAAAGCATGTAATTTTTCACCTTTTTGTTTAGCATATTGATTCCTAATAATCTCTGATAAAAAAAAAAAAAAAAAAGATTATGAATTTTTTTTTGTCTTTTTTTTTTGATTAGTCAAAATAATAATATAAAGACAAAAAA